>PVIU01026641.1:0-21688 GCA_004026605.1 Ondatra zibethicus | reverse complement strand
TCATAATCAGCATTTCTCTTCTCTATGGCACCTGAACTGGAGGTACTGACAATGTGAGGGCAAGTTGGGCATTTCTGTTTCCAGGTATTTGACAGATAGAAATGTCTCAGACCCTCACATCCTCACATAATATCATTATAACTCAAGGGACTGAGTGAAGCTCAGTGCTCCCTAATCAAGGACTGCAGTACATTGCAGCCTGACTGTCCTCATAAGGTTATGAAGTAAAGCATTGGTCTTCAGGCTGTTATTTTTTGGTGAAGAAACATAGATGAATACAGGGCCACTGAGAAGGTTTGAGGTCTCTAACCCTGTGCTCATGTGGACAACAGTGTGTCTGTGATATCCTCCTCTTCCTTTCCACAAGATGCTCAGCTTTGATCCACACACTCCTGTCCTAAAATGCTACCTCACAACAGTCTCACATTGGACCTTACTCCCATGGAGCCGAACTTCCAAAACTAAGCCAACAATAAACCCATTATCTCCTTTTCTTCTTGATTTCACACACAGGATTTAAGCCTTTCAATGAAATTCAAATCAAGAGATGCTTAAGTTATTGCACAACTGAACACTGCAATACTCAGTTCGTTGGATATTCATGAGATTATTTTCACCACTGTTTTTCCATCTCTGTGACCAAAGTTCCTGGGATATTGATATATACTGCATTCTTGTATCACACTGTTACCACAATCTGCATGGTTATGTCTACTAGGGAGTGTCAAAGATATTGCCACCTTCTATTTTCTTCAGCTTCTTTATTCCATGTCCCAATGATTTCATTGTAGCGATCTTTAACTTTCTTGTTTAAACTGGTTTCTAGATATTATGTTTTGAAGTTGTTAATGGAATTTACCCTGACTTTTTTCTTAGTACGTTTATTTCTGTTTCACAGAAAACCTACTGATTGTTGAATGCTGACTTTATATCATGATCTTTGTTTATATTCTGCTCTTTGCTGAAAGTATTTTCAGGTCTAAGAGTTTTCTGGTTGAATTTTGAGGGTATTTTAAGTATAAGAACTTGTGGAGATTTCACTAAATCATTTGCTATTTCTATCTCTTTTATTTATCCCTCCATCCTCTTTTCTATGACTGAAGTTTGAGCATTACATTGAATAAGAGGGAGAGAGTGGGAATGCACCCTGTTCTCATCTCAGTCTTGTGAAGTAGTTGCTCTGTGTTTCACCACTTACTCTAACCATAATGATATTGTTATCATTCATAATCTTTGTTTTTTTTAGATCCAATGCTGATTTTACTTATTAAAACATGTGAAAAAAGTGGTCCTTACCAAAAATTACTCAATTTTACAGTGGACTTGTTAGCAAAAGAGGAAAATAAGTCAAGTCACTTGCTGGAAATGGAAATCCAGAGTAACCCACAAGTGGAGGAAAACAGCTTGCTAAACTGAGAACTGTGTTCTAAAACTAATGTTTTTTTTCACTACCATATAATATTTATTTTGTTTAATTTTTAATTTTTTTTTATTTTTCTCTGCTCCCCTCCCTGCCACTTCCCTCCCTCCCTCAACCCTCCCCCAAGGTCCCCATGCTTCCAAATTATTCAGGAGATCTTGTCTTTTTATACTTTCTACTTCCCACATAGATTATATCTATATAGGTCTCTCTTAGAGTCCGTGTTGTTGTCTAAATTCTCTGGGATTGTGGTTTGTAAGATGGTTTTCTTTGCCTTATGTTTAAAAACCACCTATGAGTGAGTACATGTGATAATTGTCTTTCTGTGTCTGGGTTAGCTCACTCAAAATAATGCTTTCTAGTTCCATCCATTTTCCTGCAAAATTTAGGCTGTCATTATTTTTTTCTGCTATGTAGTACTCCATTGTGTAAATGTACCACATTTTTTTTATCCATTCTTCGATCAAGGGGCATTTAGGTTGTTTCCAGTTTCTGGCTACAACTGTGCTACAAGATCTGAATATTTGGTTTTTTTTATCTTGTCTTACTGCATGATTACAAATTTCTTTCAGAAAACATCTACGTTTCATTTTTGTTATTATTATTTAATCCCATTGTCAATCAACTCAACACTGTCTAGCAGACACACAATAAAAACAACGTGTCTCAGAAATTCCCAGATTTGTTATTCTCTCATCTTCTACCACATCTGTTGCTATAAGGTCCTTGGTCTCTGGATCATTAATGTAGCTCCAAAATGGAGACCTAGATCTAGGCTTCTTGATCTGGTTACCATACATATCCCTTAACAGCTCTCAAGATGTTCAAGATGCATTAAATTATGGAAGCCTCTTGTGAACTCTCCCATTTCAAAGAGGAGGTAGTAGGCTTTTCTGAAATTAGATATGCAGGACAATTGTATGTGGGTCTCCTGCCTATTAAACCAGGGTTATTCAAATTCTTCACAACATTCTCTGCATGGTCTTCAAGGAGAAGCTTGTCATATATGTTCCAACAAGGTGCGCTCCCAGGAAGTTGCAGACGTTCATCTGAACCAGTAATTTGTATCCACATTAGTGATGGCTTTGTCATCACTAATCAAAAGAACTTAGTGTTAGACTAAAATTAATATTTTTCTTTTTGTGGCAACCTTTCATATCTGAAATGAAAATAATTTGGTTAATGTATACAAGACTTTTCATGTTTTTATATAGATTTCCATTACAAGAATTAGGACATCCTTGTGTTAATCAGTTAAATTTGTCTCTCCTTTCTGGCTTTTTTTCCCTTTTAATCTTTATTTTGTCACCTGGGTAATGCTTCCTCCACACAATGAGTCTGGTGGTATTCCTTACTTTTCAGTGGCATGGAAGAGTTCCATGAATGTTAATGTGAACTCTTCATTAAAGGTCTGTCTAAATTCTGCAAAGCACCCATAGGTCTTGTGCATCACTCTTTCCTTAAAAAACAACAATTTGTAATACAACTTTAAAATTTTGCACAAGAAAAAAATGAAAACAATTTTTTTTTACTCCACTACCAAAAAGAGACTACATTACAAAATGTTGACACTAGGACAATAATTAAATAACTTGTATTTAAAGGGTGCTATATATCAGGGCTTTTGCTCATGTGTTCACAAAGACTTGTTCACCTGTTCTTTATGAAAAATCCGACTTTGCAAGGATTACATTTGAATTGAATTTACTTTCAGGTGCATTGAGAATATAGTACAAATCAAAATGTGCTATTAATGTAAAACATATTCTAAAGACTTGCACATGATATTTTTTTACATTTTAACGTGGCTAAAAATTAAAATTGACTATGCAGCTCTTACCATGCTGCCTGGTGCTAGGAGGAAGCAGATGTCCTCATATCACCTGCATCTTTTACATCAATGAGCAGCAGCACACAGTGCAGACACCAGTGTGCCTCCTTGGGCAGCTCCCTCTCCAGCAAGGAGATGTAAGATAGACTGAAAGAGATGCTCAAAAACAAACAGGCTGCAGCTTTGTTGTACCCCTATCTCACGTTTTTCACTATTTATTTTTAAAATTGTGAATGTAAAATAAACTAGCTATGTAATGCATATTTTTATTTTTTATTGGTCATAATATTCCTTTTTCAACAGAAAAGCTAAAACTTCTTATATTACTTACAACTTTGGACTTGCCTAAAATTATTACTGCCACTTACTAGACCTGGCCTACATTAAGGGATACATTAATTTACACCATTACTTGTCACTTTATATTAGGTTGAAAAAGCCCAAGAGAACATGCTGTCCCTGTATAGAAATTACAACTGTCATCTAAATTACTGAAGATGTCTAAAGCTCAGCTAATAGTTCCCAAGATTGTTCAAATTAGGAGGCCCACATTCCTCTACCCATTTCATAAGAAAGAACTGGTTTTCTCTTATACAGAAACTGTTATGTTTACACCTAATCTACAAAATGTGAGTAAAGAAAAATTCTTCTCTTTTCCTCTGTAGCCTAGGAGAAAGCCCTTTAGGAGTAATCCTTGCTACAGTTTACTAAGTGTCCTGTTGGTTCAGGGCATTTATTCTGACATGTTTCTCTGGTGGTGTTCCCATATGCCTGTATATGGATCCTTATTTTTCAAAAGTTGTTCCAACAGTGGCACATTTTCATCTGACATCCAACAAGATTACACGATTCCAAATTCCAACTAAAACTCTTTCTGCATTTGCTTCATCTACAAGTGCAGCTGGCACATCTAAACCCCTGCAGCTCCCATATAACATCTAGTATGTAGTCTGATTCTGCGTGGAATTTTTTGGCTGCTGCTACTTTAGCTGTGCAAGTTTCTTCAATTTCTCAACTCCCATGTTGTGCTCAGTTTCTACTACTGGGTGTGTTTGCTGCATTAGCTTCTGGGGTCCCTGCTCTCGCTGCTTATGCTCCATTTCCATCTGCCTATTCATCCTCTCTAAGCCCGTGAAATGTTTCATCTCTGGTGTCTGGGTTTCATTGACTTCTTTCAAATCCTCCAAAGAGATTAAAAACTGTTCTGTAGGATTTCTTTTGGAACTTGAGAAAGGCAAAGTTTCTTATTCACCCTGAAAATAATTCACTTGACTTTGGAAGTGTTTTATAAGTAACTCTTCAGCTGTGAATTTGTGATCCACTTTGGCGACTTTGGGAGAGGAACTTTCTATTTTCTCTGTCATGAGATATGTTGAGGGCATCAGTTTGTCCAGCAGTGTCATCTTTGACCCTTTTAATGGAGTTTTCAAGCTTCTCTATTGATGCTTCAGATTCAATCCTCAGTTTATTTCTCTCTGACACAAATCTGTCTAGCTCACTTCTCATTCTACAGTTTACTCTTTGAACCTTTCAAATATGGGAACCACTAAAGACATGTTGATGGTACAATTTGGCATGCAGGTTTCCAGGTAAAAAATTTGCACATCCGCTATTTGGGCATAATTCTTCTTTTTCAGGTTTTTGGCAGATGTTTCCTCTCAGGTACTGGGGCTCTGCCTCGACAACATCATTCTTCTCTCCTTGAAGTCTCTCCAGAGTTTTCAAAATGTCTTGTAACTCTCTCCCTTCTTCTGCCAGTTTTTACTCGTCTTGCCAACTTTGCTGTGCCATTTGTCTACTCTACCTGGAAGTCTATAGACTGAAGGCCCTGATCGTCTTTGTCATTCTTCTTGTGTTCTAACTTAGCATTTTGATGTTTAAGAATATCTATTTCAGTTTCCAGTTTTTAAAAAAGTGATATGATGGATTTTCATTATGTTCCCAAATTATGTCTTGAGACATTTTGATAGACATTTAATTTCCACTTCAACAGTGTTGGTTTGCTATGATTCTGTTGAAGTTGTTGTAATTCTTTTTATTTAATTTTATAATTTGTGTGTCAAAACATACCTATTCTAGGTTTTCCAGTTTGGGGGACAAGTATAAGACTTCTATATACTACTGAGTGATCATCAGAATTTCATTTCAATCTGAATCAAGTCTCTGGTTTTATTAATTTAGATATCTTTCTTTTTCTCTAGGTCAGTTTGTATGCTGTTGTACATCTATTTATTCAAAGAACAAGCAAATACTTTTACATATTGCTATTTTAATCCCCATATCATTAATTTCTGCATTAATATTTATAACCTCCTACCATTGACTACCTCTGTGTTTGATTTGATCACTTCATTAGATGTTGAGGCTCATCATTAGGTGCTTATTTGAGAACTCTCTGAATTTTGTCATTTACTTGAGATCTTTCTGGTTTTTAATGTAGCCATTCAAAGCCATTAACTTTCCTTTCAGTATCACATAGCTGCCACCCAAATATTCAGGGAAGCTGTGCTCTCATCTTCATTTGATTCTAGGTATTGTTTGTTTTTCTCCTTGACTTCTTTAATAAATCAATGGTAATTAAAGACGCTACTGTGAAGTGTCCAATTAATTATTTAGTTCTTACAATTTCTTTCTGTGATTCTAGTTTCATTTAGATTCTCTTATTTGATTTCAGACTTACATTGTGGTTTAAAATGAAGCCTGTTTTTTATAGAAGGTTGATGGGATGCTATGAAAGATAAAAAATATACATGTATACATGATAGATAAATAGATTAATGGGATTTATTTTAGATGTCATGGTGGCCATTCATTTCTCCTGCAGTATAGCTTAAAATTTCCCTGGTAGCTTTTAGTTTGAATCTAAGGAAGAGAGCAGGGTGCTGAAATTACCTTCTGCTATTTTATCAGGACAAATCTGGAGTACTATATCCATTCTAACTGTGGGGTCCCCTTTTCCTTACAGTTCATTGGTCACCAGTCAAAAATGAAAATGACAAAGGGGCAGAAGTATCGACTTGAAGTTGTCTAACTTTGGATTGTCTGTGAACATGACAGAAATCGTCTTATGGGTGGTAGTTTCTGGGAGTCTTCTTTGGCTTACAGAGAAGGGAAATCTAAAGGATGGGAGCAGTGGCTGACTCATCACATAATTTGCACTATACAGCACAATCCTATCATAAAGTTCCTAGTACACGTCTTAGTTATCATAGGTGTAAGGACAGTCCTATCAAAATATCCTAGCACAATATCAAATAACCATTTGGGCAACACGGCGATATCTTTTACAGAGATCTGTATTAATGGTCATACTAGAGCTAAATCAGGCACTTGGGACAAGAGACAGTTCCAAATAAGGTCAGGCAGAGAAAAGGGTGTCCTCCACTAGGGAGGTAGTTGGGGTGGAGGGACTCCTCCATTTTTCCAAGCTCACAGAGTACTGCCAGGCTATGGAAGATGGAAAGCTTCAACCAGGAAGGCTTCCCAATATCTATCCATGTTTGTTATATAAAACTTGAGCCTCAAAGTTTGATGTGTATGCATTTGGAATTGTTATTAGTGAATCATTTACTTTATGGATGTTTTTATCTGTTTGATTCAGATTTGTTCAGATTCTAATGTAACAGATGTCAATAGAGCTATGCCAGCTTGGTTTTGGGCCCCCATTCCCTTGTTAGATTTGCTTTCATCTTTTGACTCTCAGCACATGTGTATTGTTACCAGTTAGATGTGTTTCCTGGGGAAAACAGACAGTTGTATAGGTTTTAACCTAGTTCAACAATATGTGTATCATTTTTGCTGAATTGTGGTCACATATGATTATTAATAAATGCTTATTAATTTGTACCATTTTATGGCAGTTTCTTGGTGTGTTAGATTTCTGTTACTTTCTTTTCCTTTGCCCCTACTCCTCAAATGTATTGGAGTTTCTGACTTGAAGCATTGGAATACTCATATCTCTTTCCTGGTAATCATTATTCATCTACTCCTCTCTTTCCACTAACATTTTTTCTGTGCTCTCATGATTGAGATGATCTTTCCCTTTTGTGCGCATAGTATTTTGATAGTGTATGAAGATATATGTGGGAATGGGTGTGTGTAAGTATGAGAGACAGAGATAAAAGCAGAAGGTAGAAAGGAGAAGAAAATACAGCAGGAAAGGTAAGGAGAAATGGGGAAGATTAACCCATATGGTCAAATATATGATGTACTGAAAAAAACTGATTTTAAGAAAATTGTTTATAATGAATTTAGATTAATGCATGGATCTAATCTACATGGGAAGTAGAAAAAGACAAGATCTTCTGAATAAATTGGGATCATGGTAACCTTGGGGGAGGGTTGCAGGGGAGGGGAGCAGAGAAAAATGTAGAGTTCAATAAAAATCAATTAAAAAAATTAAGGGGCAGCATAATGGTTCACATTTCAAAGACACTTGACACCAATCCTGATGTAAAACCTGTTTTATCCCCAGAACTCTAATGAAAAAATGACAAACAAGTCCAAGTTGTTTGTAGTAAGAGACGTGGGCCTGCTTTTCGTCCTGGCTACCCGACTCCTGCCATGTTCCCGATGCCCGGCTAGCTTATTCCTGAAATAATTGCATAGAAACTGTATTCATTTAATTACTACCTGGCCCATATCTAGCCTCTTCTTGGCCAACTCTCACATCTTAAACTAACCCGTTTCTATTAATCTGTGTTCACCACCAGGATGTGGCTTACCTGCATGAGTCTAACCAGAGTCCATCTTGGGCAGGAGAAGCATGGCAACTGCCCACTTCCCTTCTTCCCAGCATTCCATCCTGTCTACTCTGCCTACCTGATTTCTGCCTATCAAAAGGTGAAAGCACTTTTCTTTATTCAACCAATGAATGCAAAACAAATGCAGAAGGACCTTCTACACCATTTTCCTTTTTTCTGTTTAAAAAAAAGAAAGGCTTTCACTTTAACATAGTAAAATTACATATAACAAAACAGTTATCAAGTAAGAATTACAGTTACAATATTTATATCTATTTTATCTTTTATCATACCAAAGGAATCTATAATTATAACTATCTCTCTATTCTTCAACTCCATCAAAGACTCCAGAAGGATATAATATTACATAAATAAACGAGAAGTAAGCAACTTCCAAAACTCTAGAAATGACAGAGACATTTCTCTGCCTGTACAGTCACCTAAAGTTCCTCTGTACTGTTGGGGCATCCAATCTTCAGCCTACAGGCCCATAGTAACCAGCAGACTTTTTCATAAAGCAGGAAATTTCAAAGACATTTTAGTCACTTTCTTTTGTATCCTGCAGAATGTCTTGCAGACTCTTTCATGAAGCAGGAACCCTGAAGGATCATCTCACCTTTAGGCAAGTTCAGCAGTCCTCTCTCTGCAGGTTCTTCATGTCCAGTTTATGCAACAGTCCAGGCAAGAGCAGTTTCTTGCCAAAATGGCTAGCAAGCTCCATAAGGAGCCTCTTTGATGCCCATTTTTTCTCTTGAAGTAGATTGGTGCTGCCAGGAGCAGATGTGTCTCATTGTCATGAAAAGCCCTAAGTTATTAAAACATTAAATGCCATATTCTGTAGTCTTTGAAAGATATGAAGAATGCCTATCTAGCTGAAATATATCTCCATATATCTAGAAAATCTAACTAACATGACTACAAGCTTGACTATTATTGATGATTATCCATTAACAACCTATATTTTCTAATTATACATTACACTTTTAAATGAACTACACAATTGCAATACCTTAATCAAGAGCAGAAATACATATACATATAACAAAATTGACCTTAAATTCATATCAATAAAGCAAAATTTTTACCAATGTATATAATTCATTTCTACATCATATCCCCCTTTAAATGTAAAAGAACATTTATAAACAATAATTGGGAATATGGACATAGTTTTTTCTCTTCAAACTTCTTCCTGCTGTATGGGGGTGCTATTAATCAGGTCTTTTATGGTGTATCCTGTGTTCCAGGTTCATCTCAGTTGCCAGTTGAGTGAAGTAATTTTTTGAAGGTGTTCACAGTGACCTTTCAGGAGGGCGTGGTCTATTATACCATATTGGTCTAGAAGGAATCCACAGGGTCTCATCCTTTGTGAAAACAAAAGAAGAACCTCTTTTCCAAAGCATCATATCCTTAGACCCAAATTTTGAAGTCATAATATCTTTATAATATACATTCTGGTTTGCCTTAGCAGCACACACAATGAAAAGTCTCTCTGTACTTAGCTCATTTACAGTCAAAAATTTTAAAGAAAACACAATAAAATACATAATCCAGACATTCTGTGAATTTTCCATTTTTATGTGGCTTATTTATTTATTTTTTAATCTATGACTATCTGTACTCTGTCTCTTTAAAGACTTTACCCTTTTTTTCTAAAGAATCTCTCTATACTCTTTATTTCTTTTCTCTTTTAAGCCTACTACACACCTTTATTCAACAGTGCGACCCATTTAGAGGTCTTTCATATCTGAATCTGTCCTATTGTGAATCTTAATTGTCTACTGTCTTGAAGAGCATTTAAAATGTTAAGCAGCTTGTTTGCAGCTGTTCTGGATGTTAGCTCCACCTCTCTCCAATTTCAAAATGGTGGACTACCATTTCTGCTAGCTTTGGGGCTGCCAGGCAGGAGCTGCGCTCAGCAGTCCAACCCAGAGAATGGGCATGCAACGTATAAACTCTTTTTATCTGAGCTACAGTCAAATTTGCCATGTAGAGCACTGTGCAGCCTGGAAACATCTCTCTGTATGGCAGCAGAAATTTGCTATGCTCTCCTGCCTGAGTTTGGATGGCCTGTGAATATGATGGAAAAAGCCTTCTGGAATAGAACTTCAGTGAGACAGATCAAGTTCATTCCAGGTTAAGAGGAGATGTAATGGACAGGGATGGGGACAGTGGTTGGGGCATCACATAATTTGCATCAAACAGTATGATCCTATCATGAAACTCCAAGTACAATTCTTAGCTATCATCTGTGCAACCACAGCCATATCATAAAGCTCCTAACTCAATGTCTAATAGGGAGAAGGGAAATGTAACCAGGGAAAAGAGGAGGCATATTTGTCCTTGAGGGTAACTAGACTGCCTCTAGATAGATAGATAGATAGATGGATAGATAGATAGATAGATAGATAGATAGATAGATAGATAGATAGATAGATAGATAGAAGATAGATGAGATAGATGTAGCACATAGGAAAAAGGCAGTTCATGAAGTTGGAAACCTGGTGTTAGGATGAGGTGCTTAATATTTCATACTTCTCAACTATGTTTGAGATTTCTGTCATACAGTGTTGAACATAATATACTCCTTTCCTGAGAGTAATTTTTCATATATTCTTCTCATGACAGTAACATTTTACCTGTACTCTTGATTGAAACACTCTTTTTCTATGTACATAGTATTTTTATACTATTTTCTTTAGTGCTGTCTTCATGGTCAGGAAATGTCTTAGATTGTGATTTTCTTGTAATGTCTTTATTTCTCCCTCAACTGAATATATAATTTTTATGGACACAGTTAATTTATTTGGCAATTACATGGTACTAGGGTCCAAAATATATTGTTACATGTTTTTTTGGTCTTTAATGTTTGAATGAGAGTTCAGATTTCACTCTGATATGTTTGCCTTTGGAGTTAAATTAGCATTTTCAATTATATCTTTTAATGTTGATTCTTTACTTTGTACTATTTTTTACATAATAGGTACAATCTATGACATGGAGACATCATCTTTGATGCTATTTATTTCGAGTACAACATGTCCTTTTATAATTGAGAATAATTTGTAGATTTGAATTTGACTCTGTTCTCCTTTCATTCCAACATGTTCCCTGTGGTTTTACTTTAATTCTCAGATTTTATATATCTTATGATTCTTGGTATTTATCTCTTCATCAAAGCTAGAATTAGAATTCTTTGACTTTAAAGTTATGATAAATTTTTAACAAATGATGTTTCAATGTTATGTTTCTTCATTTTCAAACTTGATGCAGGATATTCTTTTTGTTTTATTGAGTCTTATGGTGATTTCTTTGTTCTGTGTAAAAGGTAAAGAGTAACATGAGAGCCTGCTTGTTGGGGGTTTCTGTCCCACCCTGTCCCCCAGCCATTTAGTCCCAGAGAAAATCACGCTGAGAGTCTATGTTAGGTTACAAACTGATTGGCCCATTAGCTCAGGCTTCTTATTAGCTCTTGTAGCTTATATTAACCCATTATCCATATCTATGTTAGCCACATGGCTCAGTATCTTTCTCAGTGGAGCAGGTCACATCCTGCTTCTTCAGTGGTCCAGGCAGGAATCCCAAGAGAGCTTCCTGCTTCCCAGAATTCTCCTGTTCTAATAGCCCCATCTCTACTTCCTGTCTGGTTGACCCACCTATACTTCCTGCCTGGCCAATGGCCAGCCAGCATTTATTTAAAACATGATTGACAGAATACAGAGAATTCTCCCGCATCAGTAAAGTGTAAGAAGTTCAGGATCCCCAAGACCAAGTTTTCAACACTAAGGAAATATCTTTGTCTCAGAGGAACAGAGGACAGGGAATCTGAGTAAAGACAGCATATACTGGAAGAGGGAGAATAAGAGAAAACATAATACATAGCAGAAGAGGGAGAAGGGAAATGGAGCCACGGTAAGAGGGAGGAGTATTTGACCTCAAGGAAAAAAAGACTGCCTCTCAATAGAGAGACAGACCTAGCACATAGAAAAAAATGGCAGTTTATAAAATAGAAACCTGATTTTAGGAGGATGAGTTGCTTAATCTTAATTGGACATTTTAATTAGGTGAGCCAATGGAAGCTATTGTTTGCTAGATTTTGTTACTCTGATAGCTGTACCTCGGTAGTCAGTCTCAAGAGAAGTAATAAGCCAAATAAGCAAACAGACCTTGGTAATAGACTTCAGGAATGTACTCTAATGGTTTTTATCAAGACAGAAAAGGGGCGAGATTAGGAATAAGGGCAAGAAAACCTGTAATTGCCATATGCTTGAGTAAGATAGTGTTCCTTCATTGAGTGATGTATTATTCCAATTTAATATTTCAATTGTGATTTTTACCTTACTCACTTAGTATGCCATGTTGCTGATTATTTTCTCCATCTTGCTAATTTGTCTATATGTCAGTACCCTTAATCTCTACATCATTGTCTGAACAAATTTTTGTTTGTTTGTATCTTTTGTTCTAATTCATGAGTACATGTTTGAAATCTATACAACATTTACCTATTTCTTTGCGTTGAATTCTTTGGGGAATTTTATTACTTGCTTTTAATTATTTTGTGTCTTATTCTATGATTCACCTTTGTTTGTTTAAGTAGCTTTTGGATTTTTGTGACGCTTCTGGAAATCTGCCAACTCATACTCAAGGGATCACTACCCAGAATCACTCAGACAGCAACTTTAAGAGACTGGGAGACCTCCAGCAATATTATGTAGCCTGTAACACTTCTTCCCTGTCATATCTCCAAAAGTGGTGGTCAATATGCTTCTTAATGAAAATATATACATGATTAGTTATTATATGGTTTACATAGGAACACAAAATATTCCCCTCAAGAAACACTAACCTCTGTTCATTTATATGACACTGAAAGGGAGCATCTGCTGACACAAAGTTATATCCAACTGTTGAGGGAGATTACTTGTTTATTTCCTGGCCACACAGACTCCTGCAATAATCATACAGAAATCTGTATTAATTGTGTTACTGTTTTGCCAATACCATAAGTGTAATTTTAGCTAGCTCTTACATCTTAACATAACCAATTTCCAATCATCTGTGTATTGCCACATGGCTGTGCCTTTTCAGGTAAAGTTCCATACAGTGTCTGACTCTGGTTCGGCTGCATGGCTTCTCTCTGACTCTGCCTACTCTCTCCTCCACTATCTGCTTGGAATCCCTGCCTTGCCTTATTCTGCTAAGCCACTAGCCAAAACAGCTTTATTCATTAACCAATAAAAGCAATACATAGACAGAAGGACTTATCACACCATCCACCATTAGGGTAGATGAAGGTATTCAATCTCCACAGTTGTAAATCAGATATAAAAACTTCTGAAGGAGATGTAGCCCCAGACAAAAAGGCATCAGATATCACAATTTCCCTTCTTTGAAGATTCTAAATAATTCTCTATGGATGCATGTGTGTCTCTTTGTGTATGTGTAAACATACTTTGTATCTATCTGTAACTATGTGCACATATGTATATGTGGGTGATGGTGGGTATGTGTGGTGAGAGGTGTAGGCATGGGTGAATGTAGATGTATAAGACACAGAGCAATAAAAGGAGAAAAGAGACTAAAGGAAGAACAGATAACAGGAGAGGGAAAGAAAAATGGGGAAAGTTAGTGTATATAGTCAAAATATGTGAAATACTGAAAAAAATATTTCTTTAGAAAATTGAGTAAAACCATCCTGTACAATAAACGAACTTTCAGAGGTAGGTATCATCATTCCTCACTTTAAGCTCTATTACAGAAATGTAGTAATGAAAACAACCTGGTAATGGAATAAAAACAGACAGGTTGACAATTGAAATCAAATTGAAGACCCTGATATTAATCCACACATTTATGAACACCTGATTCTTGGGGAAAAAAGCTAAAATGATTCAATGCATAAAAAAAAGCATCCTCAACAAATGGTGCTGGCATAATGGGATGTCAACATGTAGAAGAATGTAAATAGTTCCATATCAATTCACATGCACATAATTCAAGTCAAAATGGATCAAAGATCTCAACATAAATTCAACTATACTGAAACTCATAGAATAGAAAGGAAAAAGTAGCCTTGAACACATAGGCACAGGAGACCACTTCCTAAATATAACACTAGAGTACAGATACTGAGAGCAACAATTAAGAAATAGTACATCCTGAAACTAAGAAGCTTCTGTAAAGCAAATGACACAGTCATTAAGACAAATTGACAATCAATTGAGTGGGAAAAGATACCCACCAGCCATACATCAGGCAGGACACTGATCTCCAAAATATAGATCTCATGAAACTAGACATGAAATTACCAAATAATCCAACTAGAAAGTGTGATACAGGGGTCTGCTAGACAGCCATTTATCCACCAACAATGTGTCATTCTCTGCGAGTTCCATGGAGACCAATACCTGGTGGACATAAGAGACACAAGAGTTGAAGAAAGAGATGGGAAGGCACCAATGCAAGAATTTCTCCAAAATACCAAAAGCAAAATGGAACCTCCAGCACCCAGAGGACACGCAACAGGAAGACTTGATCATCCTAACCAAGAAGATATAGAAAAAAATGACTTTAAACATTATTTAATAAAAATGATGGAGACTTTAAAGAGGAAGTGAAAAACTCTCTTAAAGAAATGGAGGAGAAGACAAACAAAAAGCTGGAAGAAATTAGAAAATACTTCAAAGAAAACCAAGAAAAAGCAATCCAACAGGTGAAGGAAACAGTTCAAGATTTGAAGATTGAAATAGAGGTAATAAAAAAAAAAAACACAAACTGAGGGAACTCTCGAAATGGAAAATCTGGGTAAATGAACAGGAACTACATAGACGAGTATAACCAATAGAATACAAGAGATAGAAAAAAAGAATCTCAGGCGCTGAAGATTCTATTGAGGAAGTAGACTCTTTGGTCAAGAAAAAATTAAATCCAACAAATTCTTAACAAAAATCATTCAGGAAATCTGAGACCAAACCTGAGAATAATAGGGATAGAAGAAGGAGGAAAATTCCAGCTCAAAGGCACAGAAAATATATTCAACAAAATTGTAAAAAAAAAAAACTTCCCCAACCTAAAGAATGATATCCCTATGCAGGTACAAGAAGCTTACAGAACACCAAATAGACTGAATCAAAAAAATCCCCTTGCCATATAATAATCAGAACACAAATCATACAGAACAAAGAAAGAATATTAAGAGCTGCAAAAGTAAAATGTCAAGTAACATGTAAAGGAAAACCTATCAGAATTACTCCTGACTTTTCAATGGAAACCATGAAAGCCAGAAGATCCTGGAAAGATGTGCTGCAGACACTAAGAGAGCATGGATGCAAGCCCAGACTACTGTACCCAGCAAAGCTTTCATTCTCCACTGATGGAGAAAACAAGATATTCAATGACAAAAACAGATTTAAATAATACATATCCACAAACCCAGTGTTATAGAAAGTACTAGAAGTAAAACAACCCAAGGAAGCTAACTACATCCACAATCATCTGATAACCCCCTAGCAGCATGATCCAAAGAAGGGAAACACGCAAACACTACTACCGAAAGATACTGAAGAAGATACCAGAAAATGGAAAGATCTCCCATACTCTTGGACAGGAAGGATCAACATAGTAAAAATGGCAATCTTACTGAAGGCAATCTATAGATTCAATACAATCCCCATCAAATCCCAGCATAATTCTTCACAGATCTTGAAAGAATGATACTCAACTTCATATGGAAAAACAGGAAAACCAGGATAGACAAAACAATCCTGTACAATAAAGGAATGGCCGGAGGCATTACCATCCTGACATCAAGCTCTATTACAGAGCAACAGTAATAAAAACAGCTTGGTATTGGCATAAAAACAGAGACATTGACCAATGGAATAGAATCGAAGACCTGGATATTAATTCACACACCTATGAACACCTGATTTTTGACAAAGAAGCAAAAAAGATACAATGGAAAAAAGAAAGCACCTTCAACAAATGGTGCTGGCATAATTGGATGTCAATCTGTAGAAGAATGAAAATAGATCCATATCTGTCACCATGCAAAAAACTCAAGTCCAAATGGATTAAAGACCTCAATATAAATCCGACCACACTGAACCTGATAGAGGAGAATGTGGGAAGTAACCTTCAATGCATGGGCACAGGAGACGACCTCCTAAATATAACCCCAGTAGCACAGACAATAAGAGCATCAATAAATAAATGGGACCTCATGAAACTGAGAAGCTTCTGTAAAGCAAAGGACACACACAATAAGACAAAAAGGTAGCCCACTGAATGGGAAAATATCTTGACCAAACCACATCAGACAAAGGACTGATCTCCAAAATATATAAATATCTCAAGAAATTAGACATTAAAATTCTAAATAACCCAATTAAAAAGTGGGGTACTGAACTATACAAAGAATTCTCAACAGAAGAATTTCAAATGGCTAAACGATACTTAAGGACATGTTCTTCTTCCTTAGCTATCAGGGAAATGCAAATCAAAACAACTTTGAGACACCATCTTACACCTGTCAGAATGGCTAAGATCAAAAACACTAATGATAGCTTTTGCTGGAGAAGTTGTGAAGCAAGGGGAACACTCATCCATTGCTAGTGGAAATGCAAACTTGTGCAACCACTTTGGAAATCGGTGTGACGGTTTCTCTGAAAACTGGGAATCAACCTACCTCAGGATCCAGCAATTCCACTCTTTGGAATATTCCCAAAAGGAGTTCAATCATACTACAAGAGCATTTGTTCAACTATGTTCATAGCAGCATTATTTGTAATAGCCAGGAACTGGAAACAACCTAGATGCCCCTCAACTGAAGAATGGATAAAGAAAGTATGGCCCATCTACAAGTTAGAGTACCACTGAGCAGTAAAAAAATAGTGACATCTTGAATTTTGCATGCAAATGGACGGAATTAGAAAACAGTATCCTGAGTGAAGTAACCTAGATCCAAAAAAAGAATATGGTATATACTCACTCATAAGTGGATACTAGTATTGTACAAAGGGCAATGAGCCTATAGTTCATGATCCTAGAGAAACTAAGTAATAAGTTGAACCCAAAGAAAAACATATATAGACCCACCTGGAAATTGGAATCATACAAAAAATTGAGAGCAGAGGTCAAAGGTAGAAGGAAGGGGAGAAGAGGATGTTGGGGAGAACTTGAGGGAATGGGATAGTCAAGATGGAGGAAGGACAGATATGAGAGCAAAGAATGAGATATCTTGATTGAGGGAGCCATTATGGAGTTAGCAAGAAACCTGGCTCTAGAAAAATGCCCAAGAACCCACAGTGAAGACAACAGCTAACACCCTAAGCAATAGAGGAGAGGGTGTCTGAACTGATCTTACCCTGTAATCAGACTGATGATTATCTTAACTATCACCATAGATACCAAAGTGAAAACATAACATCACTTATTTTGAATGGTGAATAAAATAAATTAATTTTAATAAATTAAAATGAGATCATGAAAGTGACATTAAATATTAGCAAAACAGCACAAAGAAGAAGTAGTATATGCTACTGGAGGGACTGCAAACTGGTGCAGACACTGTGAACTTCAGTATAGAGGCTTCTCAAGGTAACATCAAATCACCGTATGATTTAAATTTCTGTACTATGTAATTTTCTGAAACAGATGTAAATCATCTTAAAAGACACATGTTTCTCCATACATGTTTTTACTGCACTGCTCACATTAGTCAGAATTTAAATCAACCCAGTATCTTTCAACAGATGAATGGATAATAAAAAGGGACAAATGTGCAAAGAAATTTATTTAACTTTAATGAAAATGAAAATCATATAAGTGTGTTAAATTTTCCTCTGTGACTCAATATAAACACTTGTTTCGGAAAACACTCCTTACCCATATGAATAAATACTTATTTTTCTGTGTTTATGGATGGAGTGCAGCCAACTTCTTCTTGTCCATGCTGATTAAGAGTAGACTTGAAATCTTTTACATCCTTGAAGGTTTTTTACTGCATGTCCCATCAATAACTGTGAAAGTCATTGGATAGGGAGGCAGGGTGGTACATGAGGGGTTGATTCAGGACATTTCTAAAGTCAAGATCATCTTATGAAACATAGTGAGACCAAATTGAAATAAAAAGTTTATATTGGTCCTACAACAAGATATTTTTGAATGCCTGGATGAAAATTCAGCCTTGACAACACTTTGACTGTAACCTGTAAGAGCCTGAGGAAATGACCCAGACATTATCTGCTCAGATTATAGGGATTGAGTCACTGAATTTGTGATAATTTCTTGTGCACCATGAGGAAAGTCCTAAAGTACAGTTTCACTTTCCTGAACTGGGACCATAAACCTGAAAAACATAAAGACGTGCATCAGAAAGTGGTGCTAAGGATCATTTTACTGAGCTTTCACATTCTACATAGGAATGATATGAAAGTCCAAAGAAGGTTCATGGAGAAGTGCAGAGTTTCTATGAAGTAAAGCTCCGATGACCATAACTCACACTTTTGAGTCTCTGGGTTTTATGCACCTGCAATGGAACAGCACTGGAATATGAAAAGGAGCTGGGTGTGGTATCATGTAATTTAGCTGTCAGGGTGAAGAGGCTGTTGATTTGCATGTTCAGGGTCACTGTGTTCTATATAGCAATTTCTAGGTCAGCTCAAGATATATAGTGAGACTTTGTATTCCTCCACCTAAGAAAATAACAAAAAGTGAAGGAAGGCAAGGAGAGAATGTGGCCACATTGTGGTAGATGCTATAGCAAAAAGATGTAGTATTGGGCAAGTAGAAAATTGGTCTAAGATCATGGATGAGCTTCTGTGATGGACACAGAGATGAAGATCATAAAATAGGCAGTAAATTAGCTTTAGGAGGCTTGTGTGTGTGTGACCTGCTGAAATGGAATTTTGAAATCTCAAGCAAATACAAGTGGTAATATAGCATTAGAGTGAGGATTTCAACTTGTATCTTCAAGACAACTAACAATCTTCAATATTAAAGGCTCTTAATTTGAGTGTCTAATAAAAGTTTCCTGTATATACTAAATGATTTTCTGTCTTGTCAATCTATTAAACATAAAAATTACATTTTGAAAATAGTATTCTGGAAATGTTAATTAAGGAAGCAAATTGAAAACATGATGAGATAATCACATATATTATTTTAAAAATCTTGTTTCACAGGTTTACCCTTTCCAAAAATACAAGATTTTTAAGATTACATCATTGAGATGTACGGCAAAAAGGCATAGCTCAGATACTGAACTTCAGTGATTAGGAACCCCAAGAGGTTTTGTTAGCTCTGGAGCACTGTGGGATGAAGCTCATTACTCTGTTGACAGAAATGTATTGCAGCATCATCAGCTTCCACAGGATGGAGGGTGAGGGTGATGTCTGTTTCACACCCACTGCCACTGAACCTGGCAGGGAACCCAGATGCTCGGTCAGACGCAAAAGAGATGAGGAACTTGGGAGGCTGTCCTGGTTTCTCTGTTGGTTCTAATGCATATAGCTAATGTCATATTCAGTTACCCTCTTACTGGCCCTACAGGAGATAATGACCCTCTGCTCTAGAGAAACAGGTATTGAAGTGGGAGACTGGGGCAGAACAATGTCCCCAGGGGAATTAAAATGATAAACACCTTGCTGTCACATTTACTAAAAGCACCCAAGTGTAAAACCATTATGTGTGTGGTTTTTGTTCTTATTGATTTTATTGAGCTATACATATTTCTTTGTTCCCCTCTATTTCCCTCCCCTTTCTTTCAGCCGTCTCCCATAGTCCCCATGCTCCCAATTTACTCAGGAGATCTTGTCTTTTTCTACTTCCCATGTAGATTAGATCCATGTTTGTCTCCCTTAGGGTCCCCATTATTGTCTAGGTTCTCTGGGATTGTTATTTGTAGGCTGTTTTTCTTTGCTTTATTTTAAAAACCACTTTTGAGTGAGTACATATTATAACTGTCTTTCTGGATCTTGGTTACCTCACTCAATATGATGTTATCATGTATGTGGGATCTGTAACAGCAGCGATGAGAAGCCATAACAGAAAATGGAAACTTAACACTATTTAGATGCCTCAATTTCAATCATCAAAACAAAAGGCATGAAAAACTATGATAGCCACAGTGGCTGCTTCCAGCAGTTCAGGCTCTCACCTGGAACCCAGAGTAGCAGTACCCACAGCAGGAGCGCACCTGACCCCATCTCTGCTAGCTGGACTAGAGGCTGCTTCTTCGACACTGACAAGCTGCATTTAAAGGCAGTCAGTAATCTGCACCTGGCTAAAGTCTCAATATGCAAGTCATCTCAAAAAAATTCTTGACAAAGGACACCTGTCTTATGTCACCCTATGGCAGTTAGGATTTGCAAAAAATTCTCTATAGTATTCTCAGTAGTGTATTCCAGATGACTTTTTGGTTGGTCTTTTGGAGTTGTTACTTTCTGTTATTCTGCGGTACCAGGTGAGGAGTGCATTGCAATTACTCTGTCTGCTCTAAAGGATGTGGGTTGCAGAAGCACTGTGGCTTCTCAGAATTAAACTTTTTAAAAAGATATTTTTATATTTATTCTTTTGGTTTTCTGAGACATGGTTTCTCTGTAGCTTTGCAGCCTGTCCTGTAACTAGGTCTTGTAGACCAGGCTGGCCTCAAACTCAAGAAATCCACCTACCTTTGCCTCCTAAGTGCTGGAATTAAAGGGGTGTGCCACCATGGCCCAGCTCATTCATTCTATGTGTATATGAGGACTTTTTCTGCATGTATCACATCTGTGGTTCTTGCACTTGGATTCTAAAAGAGGCCATTATATCCCTTGGAACTATTTTGCAGATGGCTGTGAACTGTTATATGGATGCTGGGAACTGAACCTATGTTCACAGCAAGACCAAGAATGACTTTTATGCACTGACCCATCTCCTTATCCTATAGTATTTTTTTTATCACATAACAACAACTTATTTTGCATTTGAGTAGATACTTCTGAATAAGAGAAAAGCATTGGGTCAATAAAATTGAGAAAAAAAGAAAGTGTTCTGTGTTCAGATTACAAGGAGAAGTTGGCTCCAATAAGAAGCTTTAAATAAATGTCATCAGGAACCAAAGAGGCAGTGAGCTGTGAGGGTAGAATGAAGAATAGGGCTGGAAATGTAAATTGTAATGAACAAGTATCACTGAGAGTGAAGCAGCTCTTTCCATCTACTCACTCCAAACTCAATGCAGAGTTCTCATGAAGTCTTAACAAATGGAGGAAGCTTTTACCCTGTAACCAGTCACATATCCTTAGAATCCACATTTCCTGTCAATCAGCTACCAGCTTAGGAGACCCAGCATGGCCTGTGGAGAGAATGATGGACATTCTGCCAATGTCCCTACTATGAAACCCATGGAAGATAATGATGCTGGGTTTATGACCCTTTGGACACTCAGCATACTATCAATTCCACATACAACTACAGCTTTTAATAAAAACCTCAGATTAGCTGGGAAGTGACACTCTTTCATAATCAGCATTTCTCTTCTCTATGGCACCTGAACTGGAGGTACTGACAATGTGAGGGCAAGTTGGGCATTTCTGTTTCCAGGTATTTGACAGATAGAAATGTCTCAGACCCTCACATCCTCACATAATATCATTATAACTCAAGGGACTGAGTGAAGCTCAGTGCTCCCTAATCAAGGACTGCAGTACATTGCAG
>PVIU01026640.1:0-21674 GCA_004026605.1 Ondatra zibethicus | reverse complement strand
AATAATGCTGCTATGAACATAGTTGCACAAATGCTTTTGTAGTATGATTGGGCATCTCTTGGGTATATTCCCAAGAGTGGTATTGCTGGATCCTGAGGTAGGTTGATTCCCAATTTCCTGAGAAACCGCCACACTGATTTCCAAAGTGGTTGCACAAGTTTGCATTCCCACCAGCAATGGATGAGTGTTCACCTTACTCTACATCCTCTCCAGCATAGGCTATCATTGGTGTTTTTGATTTTAGCCATTCTGACAGGTGTAAGATGGTATCTCAACGTTGTTTTGATTTGCATTTCCCTGATCCCTAAGGAAGTTGAACATGACCTTAGGTATCTTTTGGCCATTCGAACTTCTTCTGTCGAGAATTCTCTGTTCAGATCATTACCCCATTTTTAATTGGGTAATTTAGCATTTTAATGTCTAGTTTCCTGAGTTCTTTGTATATTTTGGAGATCAGACCTTTGTCTGATGTGGGGGTCAGTGAAGATCTTCTCCCATTCAGTAGGATGCCTTTTTGTCTTAATGACAGTTTCCTTTACTTTACAGAAGCTTCTCAGTTTCAGGAGGTCCCATTATTCATTGTTGCTCTTATCATGGGGCTTTTAGAGCCTCTTGAGGCTCTGGCCAGCTGCCACCAGCCCCGGCCACACTGTGTTCATTAGGGCATAGACTGTCCCAGCTCCCTCCTGGCCACAACTCGTGCCACCACTTGCCTCCCCACTCTCCGTGGTGTCCCCAAGTCCTTGCCACTCAGCATAGGCATCCAGCCCAGCTCCGTTGCCGCTGTGGACATAGACTGCCCCCTTGGCTTCCCTCAGCTCCGTGCCCTGTGCCCATGCCCCGAGCCCATGCCCCGCCGCGCACTTCCCCCACTCTGTGCCACGTTCATTTGGGCCTAGACTGCCCAGCTTGCACCCAACTCTAAGCCCCATAGCCGTGTCTCTGCGTGCTCCCCATCCCGGGCCCGGTGCCACTGCTCAAGCCTCATAGCCGAGTCATCACTGCTCACTCCCTGCTTGGCTTCTCCCCAACGCTGCTCATGCTGCAAGCTTTGGGTCCAGCCACAGCCGCTTGTGCTGCACCTATTGAACAGCCAAAGACATTCACAGAGCACACGGTCTGTGATTAAATAATAATAATAACTTCTTGATTTGAGTATTTTTCAGTATTTCCTTTAAATTCAGCCAAATAAAACCAAGCACATGGATTCAGGTGCACCCTGCCACCTACTGGCATGCATCGGTTATTGCACCTACTCCAGCTGATTAAACCACAGGTAAGAATTATTACTTTGAATTTAAAAAGGCAATATGTCAGACAATCTAATCCTCCAAGGTTTCCATAGCTTTTTCACTTACACCATGTGTGAGGTCTTACAAGGCACATATGAAGTCCCTCCTACATGGCTATTTCTAGGATTTACCTTTTTTCTTGTATTCTGTAGTTTTTTTTCATAAAATATGGTTTGACACTAGGAAAATGATGCAGTCTTTACAGACTGAATCCGGGCTTCTTAGAAAAGAAGTTGGAAATCTAAGGAAGGACACACCCATCTTAACTAACAATTTTCAGTCAGCTGAGGTACTTTTACACACAATACAGACTGATATCAAACTCTTCAAGAAAGAGATTGCAGATCTCAAGGAGGATACTAGGACTTTGTTTAATATGACTCAGTCAACTGAGCTATTTTTAGAAAAGGTACAGCCTAATAGTAATTAATTTAAGGAGAGATTCAGCACACTGGAGAAGGAAACAGCTGATTTGGCATATAAGACCCAGTCCATGACAGTGGGTGCTGAAATATTATTTGAGAGGATTCGCACTGTTGAATTATTAATCAGACTCTGTCAAAGGGGTATGACAGATTGACTGATAGAATGTCTCTCCAAGAAGGTAATATACATGCCATGAAGATTATGTCCAAAGATGAGATATTATCTCTAATGGACAGACTTCATACTTTAGAATCATCAATGAGGGTATTAGAGCAGAATACTAGACAGGAGATACAGACCTTGCAGAAGGCAATGGTAAACAGATTTGAGAAGATTGAGGAAATTATCGACTTTGATGACCAGGAGCAAAAGGTAAGAAGGCAAAATTTAACTTCGTCAGTGCGTAAAACTCTCCGGGATAGCTTCCCCAGAGTTCTACCTACATTTCCAGTAATAACATCGGAAAAAGTAGCTGGCTCCAAATACGCTAAGGTTATCAAGGAATATACATGGGAGCCAGAACATATAAGTGATTTAACAGAAATTAAACAAGCAATTGTGACTTACAGACTACATTCGTCCTTTGTTAGAGGGATGGTCAAAACCTGGGTTTTCAGCAACAAAGTCACACCTCACGATTGGGCTCAGTTAATCTCAGCTGGCCTAGAAAGTGGGCTGCAATTGCACTGGAGATGCCTTCTTAAAGAGGAAGCAAAAATTTTAGAGCAACAGGAAAGAGCAAAAGGAACTGAGATTTCCCTAGATCAAATTCTAGGTGATGGATTCTACTCTGATCCTCAGGACCAAGCTCTTTATGATGACCACACCCTGTCCATATGTGCCACAGCAGCTTTAAAGGCTTGGGACAGGGTTCAGGAACCAGGACAGAGAGTGGAATCATATCTTAGGGTTAAACAGGGTCAGAGAACCCTTTAGTGACTTTTTGCAAAGACTAACTAGGGCTATACAAATAGGGATAACTGACCCAGAAGCTAGATGTATAATAATTGAATCTTTAGCTTATGAGAATGCCAACATAGAGTGCAAAAGGATCCTGGGGCCTTTAAAGATCAGATCAGCACCCATGGATGAATGGGTCTTGCATACTATGAATATCAAGACATTTGACTATGGTACTGAAGTGTGGGTTGGAGAATCAATTTCCAATGGTAAGAGAAGACATCAAAATACCAAATGTTTTAATTGTGGTAGAATGGGACATATGAGAAGGGATTGTAGACAACAGATTTCCAGGAATAATGCCTCTTCTGGGAATAACAGGAACAGGAGGACTCAGCCTTCAGGTTTATGTAGGAGGTGTGGCAAAGGCTGACATTGTACAAATGAATGTAGGTCAACAAGAGATAGACAAGACAACCCGATACCATCAGGAAATACCATGGGAGACCTCTCGCAGGCTCCCATGATGAATGTGGTCCAGTCATTCCCAGTTACTGTGGAGAATGTGTCTCATCAGGAGAATTTGAAAGTCTCATGCCTGCTGTCAAAAGCAATAATGGTCTGAATGATGAGATAAATGTGGAGAATGAGTCAAGAAATCTGGTGGGACAGAGGAAACGTATATTCTGGCAGACTTCTTCATTTAGGGGTTGATTATAATTGGTATATGGTTGAGGGATGGGGGAGGAATTTTATAGGCTCAGGGATCTTTTTAACAAAAAGAAGAGGGATAATTGGATGATGGGATAATAGATTGGTATTTGTGAGTTATTGTTTTTAGACAATTATATTGGTATAGATTCTTGTATATGGATACAAAGTTAAATTATATTGAATATTGTATGCATGTATGCTTCTACCTCTGTTTAAAACATTGTTTATGTGTGTATATATATATATATTTACCATACCACAGTGTACATTACTACCTATGATCAAGATACTTATACATTGTTTACATTTGAAGGTCATTGTCCTCATTTATTGCACAGTTGTTTATTGTCTTAGTCTTTAATTTAGATAGGTATTGAGAATTATAGATCAATAGTCATCTATGTCTGTCATATTTGTAATTAGACTAATCAGGTTCTTTAGATACATAGAGATTATATTCAGTATAGATAGATAATCTTCAACCTCTTCAAGGAGCTGTAGAAAATGGCCTTTAATCTAACTTAGAGTTTAGTGGTAGTGAGACAAAATCGCTCCTGGCAACACCAGTCTATTCCCGAGAGAATGTTGAGCATCAAAGACACTCCACCTGGAGCCTTCCTTCTTGGCAGAACTGGCCTTTGGGCAAAGAAATGCCCATACCTCAACCACTGACAGAGATACACAGTATCCGTAAATGGATAAAACAGGACTCTCATCTCCTGCCAAGACAGGGTAAGATAGTTTTGAAAAGTTTCTTGCCTTTGAAAATGGTATGTCAGTTACGTTAGGCTTTAGCCAAAGTTGGTTGCTTCAACATTGCAAATGAGACTTTGGGTGATTGCCCAGGTAGTCAGTTGTCTCTGTCATTTGTTGCACATTTTGGAAGTTTCTCAATTGAACTTCCTGTTCACTCAAGTAATATTGTTTCCCTTCTCAGATCTTTGATGGAGTTGAAGATTAGATAGTTGTAGTTACCTTCCTCATGATTTAGCCAAGCTTAATTTCAATGCAATAGTTAGACTCCTTGAAATAGAATGTTTAGTAAAACTTTTGCTATGTGTTCCTTGCTTAATATTGTTTATTGTGTATAATTTTATATTTGGTATCTGTTCCTATTGTATATAGCTGTGTTGGGTTTGGATCAATCTTGTTTAGACAAAAGGGGGAGATGATGGGGAAACTATCAACCAATCACATCTAGTTAGGGTGTGGCTACCTGGGGCCCAAGTAGAAAAACCGGGAGGACCCAGGTGCCCTCTCTCTCTTGCTCTCTCTCTCTCTGCGCAGTGCCAGCCGGACAGGTAGGATGTCAGACCTCCCACTCTTGTAGCGTGAGTTTCCTATTTTTAACCATTAAAATGTAACTGTTCTTCTTGAGCTGGCTTGGTTATTTATCGTACGGGCCTAATTCGCCAACACTATTAGACTCATGGCTTGTTACCTCACATCTTGCTTCCCTGGTAGCTGTTTATATCTCCCTGGCTCCATCTTCTTTTTCCTTTTATTTTGTTTGGATTTCCTGCCCATCTCTATTCTGCCTGGTTACTGGCCAAAATAGCTTCTTTATTAACCAATGGCAATAAGACATATTCACAGCATACAGAAAGGCATCAGACATCAGGTGTGAGCCACCATGCCTATGTTGGATGGGTGTTTCATTCTTTGTCTTCTGTTTCCTCTCTGGGCTTGTCACCAGAGTGACCTCTGGTTGAACAGGAAATTTTGCAGCCTGTCCTCTGCTGAGGTTGGGGACAGTGATATGGTGATATGGAGGGGAGGGTTGTTTGGGGTGGACTGGGAAGGCTCTGAGAGATTGGAGGTGGTCTGCATAGTAGCCTACCTGGAGTTCTGGTTTTCAGTGTGGCCTCTAGTGGAGCAGGTGCTTCCACAAGAGGTGTAGGTGGGGATATGGTGATAAGGAGAGGAGGGACATTGGTTGTAGGCTGGGCAGTGTTGGAAAAGGAATAGTGGTCCCTGGGAAGGGTCCTTTCCTGGGGATCTGGGTCCCAGTGTGGACACTGGTAGAGCAGGGAACTCTTTGGAATTCTTTTTTTTTAATACTTTTAGATTTTTTATTACTTTATTTTAGGAAAACAAAGGTTTGCAATTGATGCCTTTGAGGCAGTGTGTCACAATTTAACAAGTCAGGAGTAATACAGACCTTAAGAAACTTTGATAGCTTAGTCCCAACTAGAAAGTTTTTTTTTTTGTTTTTGTTATTGTTTAGTTTTTGTGTGGGTTTGGGGATCTTTGTTATTGGGGGTGTTTTGTTGTTGTTATTTTGTATGTGTCAGTACGTTTGGCTTGCTTTTGGACTCAGACAGACTTTGAAAATGCATATTTGTAAAAAATAATGTGATAAGACTGTATCCCAGCAGAAGCCTCCTACTCCATCAGAGGCCAAGCCAGCATCTTGAGCCCCAGGTTCTAGAAGCCTCTGCACAGTGAGGAGCTATAAAACTGGAAAAGGTGGAAGGAGAAAGCAAACAAAGGCTGACGTCTCCTACTCCACTACTAAACAGAGTGCTCCAGCAGATGTGCATACCCAAGAGCACACAGAAATTGGACTCCAGCAGATGCACATACCCAAGAGCACACAGGAACTGGACTCTATGGGGGTTTTTGTGTGGGAGGACTCTCTTCTTTAAGGGGCTGACCACTGGGAATTTGACCATGCTCCAGTGAGTATATAGGCAGCAAAAATTGAATTTGTTTTGCTTTTCTTCTTCCTCTTCCTCTTCTATCTTCTTCCTTCTTCCTTCTTTTTCTTGAGGCCAGTCACAAAGGTTGAGGGGGGCAGACCTGGGAGGACAGGGAAGTTAGTGTGAGTGGGGTGCACTATATGAAATTCCCAAAGAATCAATAAAAATACTATGTTGGAAAAACATAAAATGACAAACTTAACTCCTCTGTTTAATTAATAGTCTTCACATCACACATTGGTTTATTTTTAATTATTTCTGCATTAAAGAAATAGTGATCTTTCCTGTCTACTTCATCATGAAGCAATGATGAAAATATTATTTTATAAGACTAAAATCAAGAGCTCCTAAAACAAAACGCTAGAAACATCACGAAAAATAAAATTCACTAAACAGAAAGAAGAGGCATCATTGCTTTAGCTGCTCACACAGCCCTTTCCACCACCTTACTCACTTGGCATAGTTCACATTAAAGATCATTTCTAGGACATTCTAAGCATGAGGAAGAAAAGAAAAAATTAAAGTCTAACCTCAAGCAAGTTTTATATGATAGAAGCTACAAAAATATCAGTGTCCACAATGAGGAAGGTTTCCAGGACACAGTGGTGTGTAAGATACGTGACTGAAAACATGCACATTCTCTGAAATATTCGTAGATGCTGCTGAGTACCAGATTCAACAAAGAGCTACAACTAGATCATTGCAAATGAGAGAAAGGTAGAATGCCAGTTTCCTGAGAAATTCTTTTATTAGTATTTAATCATGAGACCCATCACTGAATTAGAATATCAATATTTTTCTAGGTTAAGAGATCTGCCTTGATCTTGAGGTAGTTTTCTCCTGGCAAGTAAATAGTGTTCAGAGCACTGATATCATATTGAAGGGAAATGCACAGCAGTGAACAAATTTTAAAATTTGTTGTGTACACAACCTGACATGCAAATGAAAATACCAAGAAGTGGAAATGGGTAAACAGTAATATTTTAATGCAGAAAACATAAAATTAATCACTTATACATTCTGTTTTTCACAATGAATACATTTTTAAAAGTACAAATAGAATATGAGGATCAGCATAAAGTTGTGAAGAGAACAGAACTAAAGCACTTATTCATAAAAGGATCACAGAATACAATCATCACTGTCTATTGATGCAAATTTGCTTTGAGGTCTTATTTACAAGCAATAATTGACAATATATAATGCTCGGTAGTGACAAACATAAGAAAAAGTATTAGTGATTCTTTCTCTATTTCCTCTTGTCTCTCTCATTACTAGATAATATCATGAATAAATCATCTTTGTTTACCTAAGGTTTTTCTTCCTGTAAAACTGGCTTGACTATTGGGGCCTTTAACATGAGCATCCCCATGAGGGTCCTCCGTAGTCTTTGAAGAGGAGTCTATTTGTTACAGTAATGCCGCTTATCTCCAGTTTCTATGTGGGAACATTTAATTTTAGTATTGCCTGAAATTCCACACAACTGCAAATTTATAACATTACCAATAACATCAATAATGAAAGACTGAATATTAAAATGGGTGGTTTCTAAATATGAAAAGAATACATGGGCACAATAAAACTATGACTAACAATTCCCTAGCTCTACAGAGTTGAGTTGAGTTCAGCGCTAATTAGTATGAAACAGAAACCTAGAGATCCCCTAGCAACCAATGCAAAAAAATCCTAAGCAGTTTCAGTGTTAGAACCAGAAACTCTAGTTGTAAATGCTTAGTGGATCCTTTACAATAGATCCTAAATACTCAGAGAACACCCACCTGAATGTTTATCTAATAAAAATTCTAAAAGTATTTAAAACCAAACCCTCAGAACTAATAAAGTAATCTTCAGTAAGCATGTTTAGCACAAAATATTCACTCTTAGACATGACTTACATGTCTGAAATTTATTAAAAGATGAAAAGTCATGACTGACTTGGTGGTGAAGCTGAGAGATTAGAGAAGGGAGCTTAGCTCTTGCTACTTATGACATCTGAGTTTGACATGCTGTTTATGTCCCAGACATGTCACAATATGACTTAATAGAGGGTGACAATAAAGTTTATGTGTGTATAAGTGTGGTATTTGAAAGAAAATGGTCTCCAAAGAGAGGCATAGAAATTCCTTGTTGTTGAAAGAGGAAATTTTCCTTGTTTTATGAGGGAGAGAGAAAAAGAGACAGATAATTTGTTTTGTTTTCAAGTCAGGAATCTGTTAATATTGAGTCCTGAGAGAAAAGTAAACCTTAAAATGTACTTTAATTTTCTTCCAGCATTCTGTATTGCTAAATTATGGAAGTGTGAGTCTTTTTCCTTCCTAGGATCTTTTCCCTGAAAATTTAAAGGAATACTTACACTTGCTCTGAGATCTCATATGAAACAAGCCAGTTATGAACATTTTTTAACTCTGTAGATCTTATCAGACTGTGTACTTGTGTGGCTTAGGGTTTGGTTTTTTGTTTTGTTGTTTTTTTTTTTGAAGTTTTTAGTTTTTGTTTTGTTTTGACAAGCCTATAGGAAAAGGACAGAACTTGATTACCAATCCAACTTTCTTTTTTTTCTTTATTTTACATACCTACTACAATTTCCCCTCCCTCCTCTCATCCCATTCCCTCCCCTCACCCCCCTTCTATCCTTCATCCACTCCTCCTCAGTCTCCATTTAGATGGGGTAAGGTCTCTCTTGGGAACCAAGAAAGCATGGTATATCAAGGTGAGGCAGGACCAAACTCCTTCCTCCTGCATCACGAGTGAATAAGGCATCCCACCATAGGAAATAGGGTTCAAAGAGCCAGTTCATGCTTCAGGGACAGGTTCTGGTCCCACTGCTAGGAGTCCCACAAAAGACCAAGTTACACAACTGTCACTCAGATCCATAGGGTCTAGGTTGGTCCCAAGGGAGCTCCCTAGCTGTTTGTCCAGAGTCAGTGAGCTCCCACAAGCTCAGGTCAGCTGTCTCTGTGGTTTTCCCAACATGATCTTGACCCCCACCTTGTTCATATGATCCCTCCTCCCTCTCTTCAACTAGATTCCAAAGCTCGGCCCAGCACTTGGCTGTGGATCTCTGTATCTGCTTCCATCAGATACTGGATGAAGGTTCTATGATGACAATTAGGGTAATCACCAATCTGATTTCAGGGAAAGGCCAGTTCATGCACCTTCTTCACTATTGCTTGGAGTCTTCCTTGGGGTCATCCTTGTGGGTTTCTGGAAGTTTTCCTGGCACCAGATTTCTCCCTAACCCCATAATAGCTCCCTCTATCAAGATATCTCTTTCATTACTCTCCACTTCCATCTTATCACCAACTCCACCATCCAGATCCCTCATGTCTCCATCCCCCATTTCCTCTCCTCTTCTCTCCCCTCCCACCCTCAGTTTACCCTGGAAATCTCATCTATTTCCTCTTCCCAGGGAGATCCATACATCCCTCTTAGGGTCCCCATGTTACCTAGCTTCTCTGAGCTGTATATTGTAGCCTGGTTATCCTTTGATTTGCATCTAATATCCACTTATTGAGTGAGCACACACCATGCTTGTCTTTCTGTGTCTGGGTTACCTCACTCAGGACAATTTTTTTCTAGTTCCATCCATTTGCCTGCAAATTTCATGATATCATTTTTTTTTCACTGAGTACCACTCCATCATATAGATATACAACATTTTCTTTATCCATTTTTTGATTGAGGGGCATCTAGGTTGTTTCCAGATTCTGTCTATTACAAACAATGCTGCTATGAACACTGTTGAGCAAGAGTCCTTGTGGTACAGTTGAGCATCCTTTGGGTGTATGCCCAAGAATGGTATCGCTGGGTCTTGAGGGAGATTGATTCCCAATTTTCTGAGACACCACCATACTGATTTTCAAAGTGGCTGTACAAGTTTGCACCTCCACCAGCTGTGGAGGAGTGTTCTCTTATTCCACATCCTCTCCAACATAGGTTGCCATTAGCAGTTTTGATCTTGGCCATTGTGACAGGTGCAAGATGAAATCTCAGAGTTGTTTCAATTTGCATTTTCCTGATGGCTAAGGATGTTGAACATTTCTTTAAGTGTATTTCAGCCATTCATAATTCTTCTCTTGAGAATTCTCTGTTTATATCTGAACCCCATTTTTAATTGGAATATTTTGTATTTTGCTGTCTAGTTTCTTGAGTTCCTTATATATTTTGGATATCAGTCCTCTGTTAGATGCAGGGTTGGTGAAGACCTTTTCCCATTCTGTAGGCTGATGTTTTGTCTTACTGACTGTGTCCTTTGCCTTAAGAAGCTTTTCAGTTTCAGAAGGTCCCATTTATTAATTGTCAATCTCAGTGTCTGTGCTACTGTTGTTACATTCTTGAAGTCGTCTCCTGTGCTAATGTGTTCAAGACTACTTCACACTTTCTCTTCTGTCAGCTTCAGTGTAACTGGAATCATGTTGAAGTCTTTTGTTCACTTGGACTTGTGTTGTGTTCAAGATCTATTTTCATTCTTCTATATGACACCATCCAGTTATACCAGCACCATTTGTTGAAAATGCTTCCTTTCTCCATTCTATATTTTTGGTTTCCATGTAAAAAAACAATCAGGTGTTCATAGGCGTATGGATTTATGTCAGGGTCTTTGATTCAATTCCATTGATACAAGTGTCTGTTTTTATGCCGATACCAAACTGGTTTTATTACTATAATTCTATAGTAGAGTTTGAAGTCAGGAATGGTGATAGCTCTAGAAGGGCCTTTACTGTACAGGACTGTTTTGCTATCACAGGCTTTTTGTGTTTTCATATGAAGTTGAGTATTATGCTTTCGAGATCTGTGAAGTATCCTGTTGTGGTTTTGATGGGTTATTTCATTGAATCTGTGGCTTACTTTTGGTAAGTTTGTCATTTTTCCTATATTAATCCTACAAATTCATGAGCATGAGAGAGTGTTCCATTTTCTTATCTCGTCCCCAATTTCTTTCTTCAAAGACTTAAAAGTCACATTCTTGTCATGCAGGTCTTTCACTTGTTTAGACTTACCCTAAGATATTTTATGTTATTTGTGGCTATTGTAAAGGGTGTTGTTTCTCTGATTTCTTTCTCAGCCCATTTATCATTTGTATATAGGAGGGCTATTGATTTTTTGTTGTTGTTGTTAATTTTGTATCTAGCCACATTACTGAAGATGTGTATCAGCTATAGGAGTTCACTGGTAGAATTTTTGGGTTCACTTATGTATACTGTCATATCATTTGCAAATATCTAAAGTTTGACTTCTTCCTTTCCAATCTGTATCCTCTTGATCTCCTTTTGTTGCCTATTGCTCTTGCTAGAACCTCAAGTACTATATTGAATAGATAGAGAGAGAGTGGACAACCTTGTCCCTGATTTTAGTGGAATCGCTTTTAGTTTCTCTCCATTTAATTTGATGTTGGTTGCTGTATATTGCCATTATTCTGTTTAGGTATGTTCCTTGTATCCCTGCTCCCTCCAGAACCTCATCATGAAGTGGTGCTGAATTTTGTCAAAGGCTTTTTCAGCATCTAATGAGAAGATCATATGGTTTTTTTCTTTTAGTTTGTTTATATGGTGAATTACATTGACATGTTTTCATATGTTGAACCATCCCTGCATCTCTGGGATGACGCCTACTTGATCATGGTGGTTGATTTTTGTTGATGTGTTCTTGGAGTCTGTTTGCCAGTATTTTATTGCATATTTTTGCGTCAGTGTTCATGAAGGAACTTGGTCTGTACTGAACTTTCTTTGTTGCATCTTTTTTTTTTTTTCAGTTTGGATATCAGGGTAACTGTGGCCTCATAAAAAGAATTTGGCAATATGCCTTCTGTTTATATTTTACAGAGCAATTTGAGGATTATTGGTATTATATCTTCTTTGAAATGATTTTTTCACTGAAACCATCTGTCCTGGCCTTTCTTTGGCTGGGAGACTCTTAATGACTGTTTCTATTTCCTTGGGGGTTATAGGTCTATTTAAATTGTTTGTCTGGTCTTGATTTAATTTTGGTATGTTGCACCTATCAAGAAAGTTGTCCATTTATTTTAAATTTTCCAATTTATGGAGTATAGGATTTTGAAGTATGACCTAATGATTCTCTGTATTTTCTTGGAGTCTGTTGATAAATACCCCTTTTCATTTCTGATTTCTTAATTTGGATATTCTCTCTCTGTCTTTTGTCTATTTTACTGATTTTTCTCAAAAAAACATCTCTTTGTTTCAATTTTATTGATTTTAGTCCTGAGTTTGATTATTTCCTGCCATATAATCCTCCAGAGTGAGTTTGCTTCTTTTTGTTCTAGAGCTTTCAGGTGTGATGTTAAGTTGCTTATGCAAAATTTCTCCAAATTCTTTAGGTAGACACTTAGTGCTATGAACTTTCCTCTTAACACTGCTTTCATAGTGTTGCATAAGTTTTGTTATGTTGTACATTCATTTTTCACTGAATTCTAGGCAGTCTTTATTTTCTTTCTATTTCTTCCTTGACCTGGAGGTGGTTCAGTGGAGACTTTTTCAGTTTCCATGAGTTTGTAGGCTTTCTGTAGTTTGTGTTGTTGACCTCTACCTTTAGCCCATGTTCGTCTGATATTATTCTAATTTGTTTGCATCTGCTGAGATTTGTTTTATGAATATTTGGCCAATTTTAGAGAAGCTTCCATGAAGTGCCGAGAAGAAGGTATATTCTTTTGTATTTGGGCAAAATGTTCTGTAGATGTCTATTAAGTCCATATGATCATAACATTTGCTAATTTCATTATTTCCCTGTTAAGTTTCTGTCTGACAGACCTGTCCATTGGTGAGAGTGGGGTGTTAAAGTCTCCCAGTGTTAAAATGTGGGGCTTGATGTATGATGTAAATTTAGTAATGTTTCTTTTACAAATGTGGGTGTCCTTGTATTTGGGGCATATGTGTTCAGAATTGAGACTGTATCCTGATGGATTTTTCCTTTGATTAATATGAAATGTCCTTCTCCATCTCTTCTGAATAATTTTAGTTTGAAATATATTTTGTTAGATATTAGGATAACTATACTGGCTTTCTTCTTAAGTCCATTTGATAGGAAATCTTTTCCCAAGACTTTTTTCTGAGGTAATGTCTGTCTTTGAAGTTGAGGTGTGTTTCTTTTATGCAGAAAAAGTATGGATTCTGTTTTCATATCCATTCTGTTAGCATGTGTCTTTTTATTGGTGAGTTGAGTCCATTGATATTAAGAGCTGTTATTGATGAGTGCTTGTTAATTCCTGCTATTTTTTTGGTTTTGATGGTGATGTTACTGTGTGTGTTTGAATTTTGCTGCTGTGAAATTATCTATTGTTTGTGTGTTTGTGAATATAAATGAGTTCCTTGGGTTGGATTTTTCCTTCTAGTTCTTCTTATAGTACTAGATTTGTGAACAGGTATTTTTAAATCTACTTTTGTAATGAAATATTTTGTTTTCTCTTTCTATGTCTATTGAAAGTTTTGCTGAGTATAGAATTTTCTGGCCTGGCATCCATGATCCCTTAGTGTCTGTAAGGCACTTCTGGCTTTTATGGTTTCCATTGAGAAGTTAGATGTAATTCTGATAGGTCTGTCATTATATAATACTTGGCCTTTTTCCAGAGGACCTTAGGGTAACTGTCCAGGCAGCCAGAGTCTCTGTCATTCTAGACTTCTGGCAGTTGTTTACAATTCACTTCCTGTTTACTTGGGTAATATTATATCCTTAATATAATATGTAATTTTATATCTGGGGTCTTTGATGGATTTGAAGACTAGATGGTTATAATTATAGTTTTCCTTAGTTAGGATAAAAGATAAATTAGATATGGAACTGTAGACTCACAAAAACAAAAGATAGAATTTTTTTTTAATTTTGCCAAATACAAATAGAGTAAATATTGTAAATGTAATTCTTGCTTGATAACTTTTGTTATATGTAATTTTCTGTTTTAAAGTTTAAAAACCTTCCATTTTAATTAGACAGAAAAGGGGAGATGGTGTGGGATGCCTTTTTGTATGTTGTAAATATGTCTTATTTCCATTGGTTAATTAAGAAGCTAATTTGGTCAATAGCCAGGCAGAACAGAGTCAGGCAGGAAACCCAAATAAAGATAAAGGTAAATAAAAGGTGGAGTCTGAGAGACTCCAGCAGTCACCAGGGAAGCAAGATGTGAGGTAGCAAGCCACAAGTCCTGTGATAAAATATAGAATAACAGAAATGGGTTAATTTAAATTGTAAGAGCTAGTTAATAATAAGCCTGAGCTAATAGGTTGAACAGTTTGTAATTAATATTAAGTCTGAGAAGTTATCTTAAAAGTGGCTACAGAAAAAAAATTTAAAAATTAAAAAAATTTAAAAAGTGGCTACAGGTTGGGGGGGGGTCAAGAAACCTCTGACCCATTTAGCCAATGACTTTTGGGCAGCAAGCCCTAAGGCTGTGTCTTGTCTCATATGTGATTGCTTAAAAGCTGGGGGTGGGGTTGCATACTCTCTTGCTTTCTCAGATGATTGGACCCCAGCTACTCTGGTCAGAATGACAGGACGGAACAGCTGGATTGTGGCAGAGTCTAATCTGCACCAGTGAGTGTTTATCCCTGTTTTATACCTAAATAAATTCTTGAGACCCTTTAACAGACTCACGTGGTTTCATGTAACAAATGGTGTCCTTGTGAGCAGACCCACCCCACCACTGCCCATTAGTTAGGGTGGGCGTGACTCTCCCTGCCACTAGAGTGGGGAGAAGGTTTGGGGCTAAGCCAATGGCTGACTGACATCAGCCCCCAGGGAAGTGCACAGTGCCTGTTGTCTGGTTCAGGACTGGGTGCTTATTCTGCTGATAGCTCCATCTTTTGAATTACCTGCTCCAAGCCCCTTCTGCCCTGTGCCTTCCGTTTGTGGCCAGAGCTGCCTAATTCTAAGCAGCTTAACCATGTCCAAACTCGGGCTTTTAAAAACCTCCATCAGCAGGCTCGCCCAGACCCGCCAGGCACCACACCAGAGGCATGTACGCTGTGGTGTCCCCCGTGTGTTCTGTGTCCTACACCCCAGCGTTCCACAGGCTGATTCCCAACTCAACTCCCTGGTATGACCCAGCCCGGGGCAACTCTAGAGTCAGCTCACCTGGTCCACCTTTCTGCTCACCAGGCGTGCACCACCAGCCCTGGCCAGCGTACCACTTGAGGTCCTGCAGTACACTCCAAGCGAGCGGTTTTCACTTAGCATGCCTCTCAGACGCACACTGTTGGGGAATACTATCTTAAGGTGTGTGACTTTTGTTTATACTGCATTTGATCAACTGTGAAGCTGTGATTCTTTGCCAGTCTAAAACACCTGCTGGTCCTAATAAAGAGCTGAACGGCTAATAGTGAGGCAGGAGAGAGGAATAGGTGGGGCTGGCAGGCAGAGAGTATAAATGGGAGAACCAAGGAAGATCAAAAGCAAGAGAAAAAGGAGAGGAGGACATCAGGGGCCAGTCACCCAGCTACCCAGCAAGCCATGGAGAAAGAAGTAAAAAAAGGTATACAGAAATAGAGAAAGATAAAAGACCAGAGACAGAAGGTAGTTGGGTTAATTTGAGAAAAGCTGGCAAGAAACAGGCTAAGCTAAGGCCAGGCACTCCATAACTAAAAATAAACCTCTATGTGTGATTTATTTGGGAGCTGAGAGGTGGGCCCCTTAAAAAGCCAAAAAAGTAAAACATAGCACAACAGCAGACTGTGGCGATCACAGCTGCTACATGTATCCGGCCCCATTCCCAGCTGCCTGAAGGCGCTCTGGTGCCTGAGCTCAGCTCCCGCTTGCGCGTGGCACCGGGCCTGGTGCTCTCCCCAAGCTGAGCCTGCAGAGTGTCTGAGTCTCTCTCTCTCTCTCACCAAAATTGGTCCGTGTAGTTTCAATTCTGCTTAGAAATTACAGGGCAAACTCAGGAGCACCAAGCCGGACCTGCTTTAGTGCTGCACCTCCGACACCTGCTGGTCAACATTTTCATTACATCTTGAATTTTTTACCCAACACTGGATCTTTCTGTAGCTTGATAAGGATTTTACCAGAGGAAAATAAATGGATAACTTTAAATTTAAAACTGATAATTAAATAAATAATAAGTGAATAAATAAATAATTGAATGAATTTTTTTTCAATTTGTAAACCCTTTTCCACACTAATGACAAGGAATATCACTAAGCAGGCAATTAAAACCTGCACATTTCTGCTATGAATGGAATGTTAAGAGAGCAACCTAGCTGGGATGAATACATGTTTTAGCTGTAATTGTTATTAGTCTGACAATTCACATCTTTTCCTTAAAAATGGTTTGATAATAATGCTAAACATGAGAAACTAACTAAAATTATACAGAGTTTGCAAAATGGTTATGAGAAATTGGAAGGCAATTTACAGGCAGTACAGATAGTCACTAAGGGACACACGGCAGCCTTAGCAGATAAGGTGAAAGCTTCAGCGACGTTAACGCAGACGGGGGAAAGGGGCTGTGAAAGACTGGCAGAAAGAACAGTAGCTTCAGGGAGCGATCTGCAAGCCACACATGGGGGCACTGTAGAGGTCAAAGCAGACCCAATCAAGAAGGTAAAAGCTTCCAGATTCTTTACAAATGAGGAAAACAAGAAACTGATTTAATGAAAGCTTTAGACGTTTTACACTGTTCGGGAAGTTCAGACCGAACAAAGGGCAACTACTAAGAGTTTTCCAAACCTTAGAAGAACGTATTAAAGCTGACAGAAAGTGTGTGCAGACAGAGATGTAAGAAGTTAGGGGAGACTTAACCTCGCCATGACCTTATAAAATTCGAAATAAGCTACCTAGAACTGTCAGCACACCTGCTATGCTTTATCCTGTTACTGTTTATGAAAATTCAGGAAATAACAATTATGCTGAAGGATACAGATAGGAACCCTATTCACAGGAAAGATTTAAGAAATATTAAGGAAGCGATAACTTCCTGTGGTATGCATCAGCATATGTGAGACAGATATGTGGTCCTCTAGGAACAGGAACACTCCTGTTCCAAGTGACTGGAATCAATTGGTCTCAGCAGTATTAGAATACAGTGCTCAGTTAGAACGGAAAAACTGGTTAAGAGAAGAAACTAATGCCCTTGAACAGCAGGGTAAGGTTAGAAGTTATGAGATTTCCCAAGATATAATTCTTGGCACAGGCCATTATGCGAATGTAAATAGTCAGGCTACATTCAGTGAATACACCTCGTCCCTATGCCGTATAGCAGCCTTAAATGCATGGGACTAGATTCAAGAATTAGGACAAAGAATTGAGTCAGATGGGGCCATGTTCCTGTGCCAGGATCCATCTGGAGGGGTAAGTGTGTGCACGCCTGGCTGGACGGTCCCGGGAGCAGAGTGTGGGCCCCCCTCCAATTCCCCTTAATGTTTCTGAACATTCAGCGGGGCTTCTCCCCTGCTACTGGCTTTCTCTGTTTACCACTTTCCATCCTCCCACAAAGCACTCCTTTCCATCTGCTGGGCACTAGGATCCCCCAACTCAGCCTGTTTCGGGGAGGAGGGTCTGGGAACCCAGTGGTAAGGGCTTCTGCCCCAGGGGCTTCTTTGTTCCACTGGACTCTGCCCCCACCAAGCCTGCCCTTTTGTCTGCAGGGTCCTTGGTCCAGCAAGGGGCCCTGTTCCTGTGGCGGGATCATCCAGAGGGATCCACCAACACAGTCTGCTTCAGGGCAGAGGGGATCTGAGAGCCAGCTCCAGTGCTGAGGGTGCCTAAGAGAGGGCAGACCAAGAAAATCCCCCAAGTACATAGTCAGACACAGCAAAGATTGGACCAAGGCGCCAAGACGCCCCTGGCTGCGTTTAAACGAAGAGATGGACAGGCGCCAATGCTAGAATTCCTCCAACAACCTGAAAAACAATATGATATCACTATAATCCAGTGAGCACTCAACAAGAAGACTTGAACACCCTAATCCAGAAGCAGTGGAAGAAATCGACTTCAAACGTACCATTATAAAAATGATAGAGACCCTTAAACAGGATGTGAAAAACTCCCTTAAAGAAATGGAAGAGAAGACAAACAAAAAGTTAGAAGAAATTAATAAATCCCTCAAAGATAACCAAGAAAACCAAGAAAAAGTAATCAAACGGGTAAAGGAAACAGTTCAAGACTTGAAGACCGAAATGGAGGTAATAAAGAAAACACAAACAAAGGAAAGGCTGGATATGGAAAATATGGGTAAACGAACAGGAACTACAGAGACAAGTCTAACCAACACAATACAAGAGACAGAAGAAAGAATCTCAGGTGCTGAAGATACTATAGAGGAAATAAACTCATTGATCAAAGAAAACAACAAATCCAACAAATTCTTAACACAAAACATCCAGGAAATCTGGGACACCATGAAAAGACCAAACGTAGACTAAGCCCGCCCTTGGGATTGGGAGTCCCTGGGAGAGCAAGGAGTCCTAAACAGCTTCGGCAGATTCATCTGGACGCCGGTAAGTGGGTCCCAGCCCATCCCCGAGGCTTTCTGGCTACTTAGGGCCCCCCTCTACTGGCTTTTCTACTTACCCAACACAGCTCACCCCCCCACCGCAACCCTTTTCATCTGTGTGGTCCTAGCTGCACCCGCACTCAGCCTACTTCCGGGTTGAGGCTTTGGGGCAAGGGTGAGCCCAGTGCTAGAGGGCCCCCCTTGTCCCAGGAGCAGAGTAGGCAACTTTCACTAAGCCCGCCCTTGAAACTGGGAGTCCCTGGGTGAGCAAGGAGTCCTACCAAGTGTTGGCAGATTCATCCGGACCCCGATACATCCAGATGCCACAAGGGGCCCTGTTCCAGCGCCGAAAGATCCATTCGGACACCACAAGGGGCCCTGATCCAGTGCCAGCAGATACATCCGGACCTACTGCGAGGTCCTGGGGCAGCAAGGGCACGTGATCCAGTGCAGGCTGATACACCCAGACTGAGGGACCAAACCACCAAGACTCTCCCTAACACATTTGAAGGAAGAGATGGGCAGGCGCCAATCAAAGAATTCATCCAACAACCTGAAAAGCAACATGATAACACCAGAATCCAGCAATTATGGAACAGGAAAACCCGAGCAACCTATCCCAGAAGAAGTAGAAGAAATTGACTTTAAACCTAACATTATGAAAGTTATAGAGACCTTTAAAGAAGAGGTGAAAAACTCTTTTATAGGAAGGGATGAGAAAACTAACAAAAGAAGAAATGAATAAATTCCTCAAAGATACCCTAGAAAACCAAGAAAAAGCAATCAAACATGTAACGGAAACAGTTCAAAACTTGAAAACTAAAATGGAGGCAATGAAGAAAACACAAAAAGAGAGATGGCGGGATATGGAAAATCTGGATAAACAAATGGGAACCACACAGACAAGTATAACCAACAGAATACAAGAGATAGAAGAAAGAATCTCAGACACTGAAGATACGAGAGAGAAAATAAACTCAGTGATCGAAGAAAACAACAAATCCAACAAATTCTTAACACAAAACATCCAGGAAATCTGGGACACCATGAAAAGACCAAACCTAAAAATAATTGGGATAGAAGGAGGAGAAGAATTCCACTCCAAAGGCCCAGAAATTATATTCAACAAAATTATTGAAGAAAACTTTCCGAACCTAAAGAAGGATATTCCTATGAAGGTTCAAGAAGCATACAGAACACCAAATAGGCTGGATATAAAAAAATCATCCCCTTGCCATATAATAATCAAAACACAAAGCATACAGAATAAAAAAAAGAATATTAAGAGCTGCAAAGGAAAAAGGTCAAGTAACATATAAGGGTAAACCTATCAGAATTACACATGAAAGCCAGAAGGTCTTGGACAGATGTGCTGCAGAAACTAAGAGACCATGGATGCGAACCCAGACTACTATACCCAGCAAAGCTTTCTTTCACCATCGATGGGGAAAACAAGATATTCCAGGTTAAAAACAAATTTAAGCAATATCTAGCCACAAACCCAGCCTTACAGAAAGCACTAGAAGGTAAACCACAACTAAAGGAAGCACACAACACCCATAATAACACAGACACCTAACAACCCAACACCAGCTCAACTCAAAGAAGGGAGACACACAAAACCTACTAACAAAAAGAAAATAACCGATATTAACAACCACTGGTCATTAATAACGCTTAATATCAACAGACTCAACTCACCTATAAAAAGACTCAGGCTAAGAGAATGGATACAAAAACAGGATCTGACATTCTGCTGTTTACAAGAAACACACCTCAACCACAAAGACAGACATTATCTCAGAGTAAAGGGTTGGGAAAAGGTTTTACAATCAAATGGCCCTAAGAAACAAGCAGGTGTGGCTATACTAATATCTAACAAAATCGACTTCAAACTAAAATCAATCAGAGGAGATAGAGATGGACACTTCATACTCATAACAGGAAATATGCATCAAGATGAAGTCTCAATCCTGAATATCTATGCCCCTAATATAAAAGCACCCACATATTTAAAAAAAACAAAACGTTATTAGAACTCAAAGCACACATCAAACTCCACACACTAATAGTAGGAGATTTCAACACTCCTCTCTCACCAATGGACAGGTCAACCAGACAGAAACTTAACAAAGAAATACGAGAACAAACAGATGTAATGAATCAAATGGATTTAATAGACATCTATAGAACACTCCACCCAAACAGGAAAGAATATACCTTCTTCTCAGCAATTCATGGAACCTTCTCGTAAATTGATCACATACTCGGTAACAAAGCAAACATCCACAGATACAAAAAAATTGGAGTAACCACCTGTGTCTTGTGGGATCACCATGGAGTAAAGTGAGAATTTTACAACAATTCCACCCCCCCAAAACATACAAATTCAAGGAAACTGAACAGTCAACTACTGAACCACTCCTGGGTCAAGGAAGAAATAAAGAAAGAAATTAAAGTCTTCCTTGAATTCAACGAAAATAAAGAAACAACATACACCAACCTATGGGACACTATGAAAGCAGTGCTAAGAGGAAAGTTCATAGCACTTAGTGCCCACATAAAGAAAACAGAGAAAGCACACATTACTGACTTAACAGCACATCTGAAAGCTCTAGAAAAAAAAAGAAGCAGAATCACCCAGGAGGAGGAGAAGACTTGAAATAAACAAACTGAGAGCTGAAATCAACAAAATAGAGACACAGAAAACAATCCAATGAATCAATGAAACAAAGAGCTGGCTCCTTGAGAAAATCAACAAGATCCACAAACCCTTATCGAAAATAATCAAAAGGCAGAGAGAGAACACTCTAATTAACAAGATCAGAAATGAAAAGGGGGACATAACAACAGACACTGAGGAAATTCAAAGAATCATTAGGTCTTACTACAAAAGCCTGTATGCCACAAAATTGGAAAATGTACAAGAAATGGATAGTTTTTAAGATAAACACCACATACCGAAATTAAATCAACACCAGGTGAACAATTTAAATAACCTATAAGTCACGAGGAAAGAGAAGCTGTCATCAAAAACCTCCCAACCAAAAAAAGCCCGGGACCAGATGGTTTTAATGCATCCAGAACTTCCAAGAAGAGCTAATACCTATAATCCTTAATGTGTTTCACATAATAGAAACAGAAGAGTCATTGCCGAACTCTTTTTATGAAGCTACAGTTACCCTGATACCAAAACCACACAAA
>PVIU01026639.1:0-21633 GCA_004026605.1 Ondatra zibethicus | reverse complement strand
AGGCTGCTGGCACAGCAGCTTTGCCTCTCCCTTCAGGAGCTCATGGGTGTATGGAGCATACAACTGTGTGTCAAGGGCCACAGTAACGCTCACCCCTTCCTGCGGTATCAGGGACAGTGGCTCAGAAAACACTTGCAACCCCTTGAGGAAAGTCTTGGCCATTCGTCTAGGAACATTTCTTCAGGTTGATGTTTCTTTCGGGTCTCTTTCTACTCTTCATGTAAGGAAATGCCCTAAGTCATGATATTTGTTTATTATTTACTCAGTAGGATACGTGTGCTGTTTTTTTTTATCGTTAAATCTTAAGAATTTAAATATATATTGCCCCTGAGGAACCCACATGCTGGTAAGAGAAATGAATACTTAGTGATACTACAATAGCAAAAGGAAGTGCAGGGATGCTGCAAATGTGGTCAGGTTTGCAGGAGTCCCAAGCAGGTTTTGGGGGAATGAGGTATAGGCAAGCATGGCAGACTTCATTAAGGAGGTTAACACTGGAATGGCTGCTGAGTGATGCTGTGCAGGAAGGCATGGAGGAGAATGAAGACAGAGGACCTGAATTGTTAGTGGCTAGAGTATCAGATGTCACTTTTGGGGGGTTAGCAAGTGGTACTTATCAGAGGCAAGAGGAACATTGAAGGCTTCACAGTCCCCATAGGTTTTCATCTTCAGGAAGGAGAGATAGTGAGTTCATATGTTCAGCTTGCCTCTATTTTCTACCCCTCTCTTAACTCCTGTAGGATCAGGGTATATGTGTGATGGATCAGTCATGAGCTGCTTCTTTTGTACACTTTGGGGAATTATGAAAGATCTGTGTGTATCAAACAGGTCTTTACAGAGTTGCCCAATTATTCTAATAATGTTATGATCTACTCAGATATGTATGAATCAAATACTCTGTCTAGATTCTGGGGCTTCTAATAGCAACATTTATGTAAGACTGTGTCCATCACATATGAATAAAAAATTGTATTAATTTAATGAACTTGGTGACAAAATGTGGGTTGTGTTTTCTTAAAGACGATGCAATTCCATCGACGCATAGGGACAGGACCCCGTAATCTGTAGCTGGGCTACCAAAAAACTGCCACCAGCTATGTGATGGTGCCTGGCATTCACAGAGGCCCACGAAGCAGGAAAGAAGAAAAGCAGGAGATAGGCAGTTGCAAGCCCTGGAGAGGCATACCAGAGTCAAGAGATTTGCATAGTAAAATTGAAAGCATATTTACATTCAGGAATCAAACGCATTCATTCCCACTGTCCTGGAAATAGGCTGACTCAGACCATACGACTAAATAAAAGAATAATGTTTACTCAGAACTGATGTACTTGTTTAAAAAGTTAATGTTTTAAGCTTTCTGCCTTCTAGCAAAACATCGCTAATCTAATTAGAATGTTTCAACCCCACTTGGCCTGCGAGCAGGCCTGCAGTGCATTGACTGTTCACCAGACAGGATGGACTCCGGGCTCTTTCTTGTCACCCCCTCAGCTTAAAAAGTTCAGCTCTACCCTCACTCTCATCGCCAAGTGTTTTCTTCTCATTTCTTAGCCAGCCACCAGGCACATTCTAGGGCTTTACACTCTTGAGCATCCCAGAAAACAACTTTATTTGGGGGATAGGTCCTTCCCTCGAAGACATTTTTAGAGCAGCACGCAGCAGATATCTAATTGCAAAAGCATGAGGGGGTTAGCTACCATAGAAGGCTTCTTTCTTTTCTTTCTTTTTTTTTTTTAATCATTAAGGCTACTTTCAGCAAGCCCCTTTAAGGCTCACAACTTAGACTTCAGCAGCTTTTTCAAACATTTTAACCCAACCCTCAAGTTGGCTAGTTCTTATTACAGACTAGGAGGTGGACGGCATTAAAGGTTATGAATGGCGGAGTTTCAGATTGAGGTGGAATTAATTATACATAATCACATTCTAAGTCTAACTCTCTTTTTTAATCATTCAAGATGCAGGAAAAAGGAGACCCTATGGGTGTCAATCAAATCATGAAGTAAAAATATAAAAGCAAGATGGCAAAGTTTTCCTGCAATTTGCACAAAAAAAATAGTTCCCAGTGTGGATGGGCATGCTGGTTTGGTGACATGTGACCATAAGCCCTGCTTCAGTCCTCAGGTGCTAACTTCGTTGGTGGAGATAAATGAAGCAGTTTCAGTGGTTAGTCCAGAAGTAGTGAGAAATGCCATTGCAAGGTCTGTGCAGTAGGAGGGTGTTTGTCAATCTCTTTCTTACTCCATGTCAGGAAATCCATGACCAAACATTGTGAATATGTGGTATTCTGCATTAACAACAAGAATTAGAAACAAGGGGTAGACAATTGGTGAGCCAACGACAGAGAGCTGTTTCGTACCAGAAGTGTGATTCGTAAGCACATTCAGCAAAGCCTGTAATGTCTTTGTTACTTGATATATGGAATCTCTGTGGTTTCTCCTTCCTAATAAATAGGTCCACTAAAGAAAAGTCAAGGGGAGGCAAGAGCAGGGCCATCTTTGCCTCATCTCAGTTTTGTAATCTGTTATTGAAAGGTTGAAGAATACATATTTTGTGTCTACAAGATCAGATATTATGGGTCCATATGAGCCACCATTAAATCTTTGGATCTTAGAAATTAATGCAAAACTCTTTTGATGCTTTTCTGGGGCTCAGAAAACAGCTGGAACTTCTGGAGGAAAGTTGGGACCATTTCCTAAGAACATTTGATTGATTTGATTGGATTAATGTTCTTGGGTTGTTTTTTGTTTGTTTGTTTGTTTGTTCGTTTTCTCCTGACTGCTTTCTACTCTTCATTTAAGGACCATCCTATATTACAACATTCAGTTTTTTATTCATTTGTCTGAAAGGTTATTTGGTTCCTGTGTTTACTGAAACATGAGGTAACATTGAGAATGATAAGCCCATATTCTTCTACAGAATGTAATCCTGGTATTAAGTCTTAGCAGATGACACTCAGTAGCCATGGTGAATATGGGCTGTTACATAGTTAAATCAGTGATTTTCCAAAGCCAGCACCTAGCAACCAAACAAAACCAGCAAATTTATTCTTTAAAAAAACTAACTTAATTTCCTCAAGGATTTACTCAAGCATATTAATCTGGAGTGGAATTTCTTTTCTGTATACTTAGTTCATTTCTTCATGGATTGTTTGAGTTGAATTATGTTATGCCTTTCTCTGAAGATAAAAAGAAAGGGAAGTTGTGATCCTATTTCCTATCCGATTTATTAATTACCATTCATGATTAACACTGTTATTATCTTGTGGATCATATGCCATATTGCACAATCCTCTCTTTGTAACTCAGAACTCAGCCATCACCCAGTTGCAGTATAGGCTAGATTATATCATGAGTAATGTTTACAGGGCACTAACAGCCTCATAAAGATAAACATCAGAAATTCATTTGGAAACCTAAATCATTGTGTCAGTTCCTAACTTTCCACAAATGGCTTCCGTATGTATTTGTCTTTGCGTTGGTGTGTATGTTTTTACCAAGGCTTTCAATGGGCCCCATCTCCAACACATTTGTATAAGGGTGTGGCCATGGCCCATGGACATACAAAAGTTAGTTTCACATGGTCCCATTGCCAGATACGTAGACAAAGGCGACTCCTTCAGTTTAGCAGTGAATAACGGAACATGCTGCCAGGTAAAATACATGAAGATACTTTTCCAGTGTATGATTATCCTCCATAGGATCTGAACTGGGCAGACAACTTTTTGGCTTACTTTTTGTGTTCCCATTTCCAAATCAAGAGAAAAGCAAAGCTGATGAAAGACGCTCTCTATGCCCACACTTATTTAGGGGGAGAAACTTCGGAGCTTTGGCATCATAGAAACTTCACACTTGTTCCCCTGTCCACCACTTGCTAATTGTTAATCCAATCCTGGATAAGTTGCTCCCCTTTGCTGAATTCCAGTTGCTGGATGGGCGAGGATTAAATAATTACACATACATACCTATTCTAGTGCTTAATACTAAATAAATTAATTAGCAATAAAGTTTAATTACTATGATATTTGCCACCTTGGAGGACCACCTACAGGCTTGTTGCAGAGAATACATGTAAAAATGGAAGCACAAGTTTTTAGCACGGCCATTGGTCCATGCCTCTAGATTTCCTGGTATGAAAAATATTTAAAACAAGAAGGACTATATTCTCACTCAACATGCAGGTGTGAGCTTCTCCTTTAAGTACGTATCTCATTTCTGTTTGCCGTTCCTTTGTTCTGACATACGCTGGGTAGATGGGCCCATTTCCAAAGCCGAAATGTTTAGATTTGGTCAAGAGTCAAAACTTTGTAGTTTATCTTCTGATCACTCGGGTTATTCCAGGAGACTAGAGACCACCCTCAGACACAGTTTTGGCATTCAAAATAGGCGAGCATCCTCTGGAGCTGAACACCCAGGTACAGCACTGTGTGTCTATTGATGTATAAATACATAAACAGGAATAAAGCCAGCATTCTTAGCTGGTGATGAGTCAGTCAGAAGCCCAAAGGCCACTGGAGCTGCAAAGTACTCCTTGTGCAGATCACAGACATCTCTAGGTTGAACTTTCAAAGAATTATAGATCGAAGGATCTCTTAGTAGGTACTCCACATGAAACTAAAAATCCTATAGTTATATATTAATTTCGAACAGCACTCAGGTAGAAGTATATAACATCACACATTCTGTAGTGTAAGCAATTCATCCTCCCTTTAGAACAGTGGTTTACAACCTGTGGGTTTGGATCCCTTTGGCAAACCTCTATCTCCAAACAACAACAACAAAAAACATTACAATTCATAATAGTAATAAAATTACCAAATTGCAGTTATGAAGTAACAATGAAAATATTTTTATAGTGGGGTTCATCACATCATGAGGCACTATAATAAGGGTCACCTTAGGAATTGTTAGAAGAAAATGTAGACCAAGGAAAATTAACTGGTTCCAGACACCAGTTGAGCTAGTGATGCCTTGGAATGTGAAAGATGGCACTGTAGTGTTGGAGAAACCGTGATGGTTTAAGGAAGGAGTCCTCAGGGCAGATTGCTGCTAAAATGGTTGAGTCAGTTTCCTTTCCTTTCCTGGAGAACCCTTCCTCCTTTCGGGTCACGTGTTCTCTGTGGTCCCTTGGCTCTGTGTTCTTGTTTTCTGACCCGCAATGCTTATTGCTTTTTAATTGGCTTGTAGCTTCATTTCAGATGGGAAATTCTCCCGATGCCTGCAAACCCATCAGTTGCAGCCAATATTGCTACTTTAGTGAAATTATTTTCACACTTTTGAGTTTATTAGACTCATCTATGTTGCTTGAGAAAATGGACTATAAGCCAAACTTATGAAATGTGTGTGTGGGGTGTGTGTTAATTTGTCTGTCTGTCTGTGCACTACATGCATCCTTGGTGCCATTGAAGGCCAGAAAAGGGCTTCAGATCCCCTGGGGCTGTAATTGCAGATGGTGGGAGCTGCCATGTGAGTGCTATGAATGGAACCTGAGTCTGTAGAAGAGCAGCCAGTGGTTAGGAGCCATCTCTCTAGCCTCCAAATTTATTATAGAAGGCAGAAGGAAAACAGGGATAAACAAACGTTTTTCTTATCTTTCTTCAAAGAAAAATTTCCAACAATTTTATTTGACCCTTCCTCAGTATTTTGAGAAAAATTCAAGATAAACTGGTCTGCTTTGACTATTATGCTTGAGTTTTAGATACCAAGTTAAAAGGCCTAGCACCATTTGACAGGACTTTGACAGTGATGGAATTTGTGTTTTCAGTATAGTAGATCTTCTCCACTTAAGATTGGTGAGCTCTTGAACTATGGCTGGGAGTTGGATTTTCATACAAGTTCCAAGTAGTTTTCAGTTAATGTAAATCTAAATAGGCAGATAGATCCATTGTATCAGACAGTGTAGCCTTAGATCCTCTAAATCCCTGGCCATGCACCTGAGCTCTGTGAACTCTGCATTTGGACAGTCATACCCACCTTTCAGGGACGTGAGGATTAATGACACATGTAAAGGCAGAAATGTTGATGAATAGCTGCTCATTAGAACACAATGGCAACCAGACTCAAGCATGCATTAGTGTAGGATTAAACTGTTTTCTGAGAACCAATTACAGCTCATTTCCTAAACAGAATTAGTTGATAGCATATATGGTCAACATGAGGAAACTAACACCATGGAAACAAGCAGTCACTACAAACTAGGGATCTCTACCGCCACTCTAATCTTCCAATCCAGTTCTTGAACCAACATATTCATGGTTGGATGTTTTTAAGGAAATTACATCTATTTATAGTTGCTTGTACTATTGATAGTAGATAAACGCTCATGTTAAACATTGATTTCTAATACTGTAATAAACTACAACTTGAGTTCTTCAACAGTTATTTTCCTTTTCACTATTTTCATGTTATTATTCACTTCCTCTTTCCTGGTGTTCACAGATGTGCACAAGCCTGAAATTCTGCTGCTTCAGGGAAGCTGTGCCTGAGAAAGATTGTGCATGTTATTTCTTTTATCTTTTCCTCCAAGGAACCCTGTAAACTTTTAGTTCTTCCAGCTTGTTGCTCATTCTTTCCTAAGAAGGAAAGCTGATTGCTATATAATTTAGTCACAATGTCACAGTGACAAAAATAAAAAGGACTGAGTGTTACTCTTCATTTCTCCACATCCTTTATAGATAGGAAGCTTGTTAATCCTAAACTTTTGTATTTTCCCTAGAATGTTTTGTAAAATGTTGCTAGTTATTTCCAGGTATTTTAGCTGATGGTGTTTCAGTTGCAAGGAAGATTATCTATTCATGGTGTATGTGTGTGTGCAGCGGGAAGGGTGGGTATTCTCATCAATACACTCTTAAGATAACAACACTAAGTATCTTAGCCTCATTACAGCCTGGGACTTGACAAAAATTTTCATGTAGTTCATTGCTTAATGCTCTTAATATTGGTACTGAATAAAGACCCTTTTGCCTCCAGAACTGTTCTGAGCCTGTATTGGTTGTTATTGCTAATATTGAGTTGTATTTAGCTCACATCTCTTCCAGCACGTTAATTCTAATTAGCTTCACTAGTCTAATCCTAGGTTGGCCAACTCTAAGAAAGTCTAACCCTGTTGTATTTAAAACATTTAATAACAATTTTAAAGAACTAGTATCCTTTCTGTAAAGAAAATTTACAAAGGAGTCAAGCTTATAAAACAGACCAAAACTTGCATAATTATGCTTTTGATTCAGGCAACAAATATTCCTAGGGGTGGGGAAGGAACTTCAGGACAATTTTTGAAGAGATGTTTCATTTTCTATATACAGTTATATTATTCACTGATCCTATGCATCACTTCTATTGATAAGCAACCTTTATAAACTATGTTTTAGCTCAAAATCTATAAATCTTATAAACATGCAAAGCTTGAATTTTATATAACAATCAAGAGAGCAAACAAGCTTTAGAAATGCCTTTTAAATATATCATCTATCTATCTATCTATCTATCATCTATCTATCTATCTATCTATCTATCTATCATCTGCATAACCATCCATTCATTAGTTTCTGAGCATTGCTGACAAAGCTTTGCAAATGTTAGGCAAAAGTGTACCACTGATCCCAGCTCTTTTAACACTGTCTTTTGTGATGTCTCACTAAGTTGCCTGTCCAAGACTTTAACTCACTCTGCAGCCCAGGTGCTGGATAAACTTGCAATCCTCTTACCCAAGCCTTACCTGGAGCTGTGTTTGCAGGCAACTGTCACCAGGCTTGACTCATCCAGAATGCTGTAATTTCATTTTAAAATGAATCAAATACAGCATAATACATGCTACACTTTCATGATATCCTTGCCCTGTAAGTTTCATATGTAGAAACTAGTTCATGGGATAAACTGTATAACTTGACCATTGGTGCTCAATTATTGCTACAAGTTCAAAACCTATATTTTTATATAACTTTCAGGGGGTTCAGGATGTTATTATGGAGGGAAAATCACCCAGTAGCCTAAAATATTTTTCTATTAGCCTAACATATAAATCTTAGGAGTTTGCAATGTATATTGCAAGATTTGGATACATGCTTCTCTGCCCTTTTATGTATGCTGACAATGTAGTTTTGCTTTGAATGAGGAATGTTCTCAGAAGACAGACGGTCATGTTATCTCATTATCATGAAGATAATGACTTGCAATCAATGATGCTAAAATCAAAAGAATATCACTACAGTTTTCTAAGTTTGATGGCTTCAGGCTATTAAACCTGTAGCTCAGATTCACTTAGCTGATGACTCAGGGTGATTTTATTGACTGACTTCCTTGGAATCAGAGACCAAGGGTATGGGCTTCATAAGGGTTCAAGAAAATGTTTGACTACAAGCAAGAAAATATATTGATTTAACAATACAAAAAGAATACTTCTTGAGTAAATGGGTAACTGTTGAATTATAGGCCTTCCTAAGATAACACAATGTTAGCTAATTTAATGCCACTTCTCCTGTTATATGTCAATATAATATCCTTTAAAAGAAAAAGAACAAAATGAATTATTTATTCCTCATAAAACTCAAGACTTGAAATCCTCTAAGACAACTTATAGGTAATAATATATCTAAAGTCAAGTGTTGATTTAATTTAATGTTTCTTATAAATTCATGTGAAACTGCAACAAGAAACCTGGAAAGGGCTTTTAAAAGTTTCTGTACACTTGGCAATTAATTCAGTTCAACAGTTTCATTAGTCTGCAACAATCCTCAGAATAATTATCTACATCGAATATTGTCAGTGTCTAAAGTAACTAGGAAACACTTAAAAATGAAGAATCTTAGACATTTAATAACTCATTGATTTATATGCTTGCGCAGACACAGAGCTATTTCTGTGAAGTAATCTAATTTCCCCACACAGATGTCTGTGTCCTAGTATGTAGAAACAGGAATATTGTCCTTGCTATAGACAGTTTTGCTTGGATTTCTTGATTAATTTTTATAATAATAAATTAGCTGCTCATATTTTTCTATAATTATACATATTCACGTTGCTTCCTGGTATGTATCAGGGATGTTAATGATAGCAATGACACTTGTGCACTGTGGCAGAAAACACACAAATCTGTCCATTCTTGCAGATATATATAAGTTGTCGGGAATCCTAAGACCTGTGGTCAGCCATTGCTTTTAGGACACTGGAGATGTATCAGCTGTCTAGGATTGCAGAGCAAAGTGTATATGTGTGTCTGCCATTTCAATAGAGAAGGGCTGTGAATTTCATAATTTTTAAAAGGGATTCACCTTTATAACAATGATGGACAAATTATGCCTTGAAGTTGCTCTTTGGAAAAGTTAAACTACTAGAAGTTATAAATAGGATGCCATCGTCCTGAACATCACGTTCCCACTCTCCTGACCCCGATGCTTTTTTCTCGTTTAGAGGCAAAACTGCTGATCTGGCTTTGAACTGCAAACCCCAAGTCCTGTAATAGTTTAGAAAAAATGAACTTATAAGATCCTTAGCTACACTTGTTTTCAAAGTCATTAAGGATGTTGCATATCCACAGTTCAGAGGCTTCCAAAAGAAGATCCACATGAGAAAATTCTTTTAAACCAAGTATTTAAGAAAACTCTTACTTCTTCAAACAAATGGACAGTGGATCCCTTGGTTCCTTCCTTTGCTCTGATAAAAACTCTAGACATAGCTGCTAGCATCTGAAACCATCGGAGAGCTCACAGTAGTGCTGTAACTGCTTTCTCTTGCCCTTTTTGGTCTCAGTGTTGAGAACCTAACCACCTGATATTTTAAAATTTTAGTTTTATTTCCTCTTTTTATACATCATCAATGTAAGTCTCCTTAAAAGAGTTAAAGGGAAAAAAAATAAACTTACAAACAGGTTAATTGAATATCATTCAACTAACTACTCCAAAGTAGCACTTAAAGTTGATTCTCAAACCCAGGCCTCTCACCTGCTGGACTGTCTTTTGCTAGTTGGTCATTTAAATGACTCAAAATATGGGCAATGAGTAAGCAATGCAACTTGAATACAGATTTGTGGGTGATTCTCCTCTACTCCTGAATCCTTTGCCCCAGTTACAAAGTAATATCTTAATCATTAATAGTGCATTTTTGTTTTGAATTTATTTTATTTTCCTTTTTAGAAAAGAAAGCAAACTATCTTTTTTATTTAATGATATAGATAGAAATAATTTGCATTGGTATAAAGCTTGATTTATTGATACAAATTTAAGGTCAATTTTGTTATATGTATATGTATTTCTGATCTTGATTAAGGTATTGTGATTGTGTAGCTCATTGAAAAATGTAATGTATAATTAAGAAACATAGGTTAATAGATAATCATCTATAATAGTCAAGTTTGTAGTTATTTTAGTTAGATTCTCTAAATGTGCATACATATATTTCAGATAGGCATCCTTCATATCTTTCAAAGACTTCAAAATATGGCATTTAAAATGTTTTAATAACTTAGGACTTTTCATGATAATGAGACGCATCTGCTCCTGGCAGCACCAGCTACTTCAAGAGGAAGATGGGCATCAAAGAGGTTCCTTATTGAGTTTGCTAGCCATTTGGAAAAGAAACTGCTCTTACCTGGACTGCTCCACCAGACATGCATTACCTACAGAGAGATGACTGCTAAACTTGCCTAAAGGTGAGATGTTCCTTCGGAGTTCCTGCTTCATGAAAGAGTCTGTGAGACATTCCTCAGGGCACAGAAGAGAGTGACTGAACTGTCTTTGAAATTTCCTGCTTCATGGAAAAGTTTGCTGAATAATATGGGCCTGTAGGCTGAAGATGGATGCCCCAATGGTACAGAAGAACTTTGGGTGACTGTAGAGGCAGTGAGATGTCTCTGTCAATTCTAGAGTTTTGGAAGTTGCTTATAATGCACCTCCTGTTTACTTAGGTAATATTATATTCTTCTGGAGTCTTTGATGGAGTTTTGAAGAATAGATAGATAGTTATAGTTTTCCTTAGTTATGATAAAAGATAAAATAGATATTAATTATTGTATCTGTAGTTTTTGCTTGATACCTGTTTTGTTATATTTAATTTTACTATGTTAAAGTTAAAGCCTTCCTTTTTGTTTAAACAGGAAAGGGGAAATGGTGTAGGAGGTTCTTCTGTTCATGTGTTGCTTTCATTGGCTAATGAATAAAGAAAAGTGCTTTGGGCCTGATAGGGCAGAATTTAGGTAGGGAGAGAAGACAGAATTGAATGCTGGGAAGAAGGGCAGAGTGGGAGACACCATGGATCTTCTGCCTGAGATGGACACTGGTTAGAATCTTGCTGGTAAGCTACAGTCACATGGTGATACACAGATTAATAGAAATGGGTTAAAATAAGATGTAAGAATTAGCCAATAAGAAGTTAGAGCTAATGGCCAAGCATTGTTTTAATTAATATAGTTTCTGTGTGGTTATTTCAGGTGCAAGCTAGCCAGGTGGCCAGGACAAACAAAGGGCCCCTGTCTCCTTTCAACAATTTTACATACCAATCCCAGTTCCCTCTCCCTCCCCTCTTCCCATTTCTGGCCCCATCCCCCACCTCATCCCTCCATCCATTCTCAGACAGGGTAAGGCACAGTGCTTTGGGGAATTGCCCTCACTACTATATCTAGGTTGAACAAGGTATCCATCCAAAGAGCATAGGTTCCCTAAAAGCCAGTATGAGCAGTAAAGATAAGTCCTGGAGCCACTGCCAGTGGCCCTGCAGTCTGCACTAACCATACAACTGTCACCCATATTCAAAGGACTAGTTTGGACCTATGCTGGTTCCTTTCTTGTCCAACTGTAGTTGGTAAGCTCCGATTAGCTCAGGTAAACTATTCCAGTGGCTGTCCCCATCATGGTCTTGCATCAAAGTTCCAAACAATCCAGTTAAAAAATGAGGTACAGAACTAGACAGAGAATTCTCAACATAAGAATCTCAAATGGCCAAAAGAAACTTAAGGAAATGTTCAACATCCTTAGCCATCAGGGAAATGCAAATTAAAATGACTTGGAGATATCATCTTATACCAGTCAGAATGGCTAAGCTCAAAAACACCAATGATAGCTTATGTTGGAAACGATATGGAGTAAGGGGAGCACTCTTCCATTGATGGTGGGAATGCAAACTTATACAACCACTCTGGAAATCTGTATGGTTGTTTCTCAGAAAACTGGGAATCCACCTACCACAAGACTCAGCAATATCACTTTTGGGCATGTACCCAAAAGATGCTCAATCATACTGCAGGGACATCTGTTCAACTATGTTCATAGTAGCATTATCTGTAATAGACAGAGAGACGGGACACAACCTAGACACCCCTCAACTGAAGAATGGACAAAGAAAACATGGCACATTTACACAATGAAGCACTACTCAGCAGTAAAAAACAATGACATCCTGAAATTGGGATGCAAATGAAGCAAACTAGAAAAAAACATCCTGAGTGAGGTAACCCAGACCCAGAAAGATGAACATTGTATGTACTCACTCATAAGTGGATACTAGCTGTAAAGCAAAGGATATTGATCCTGGAGAAGCTAAGTAACAAGTGAACCCTAAGAAAAACATATACAGATTCACCTGGAAAAGGGAAGAGGAGGGAGAAGGTGATGGGGGAAGAGACCTTGAGGGAACTGGATAGTCGAGATGGAGATGAGAGCAAGGATAGAGATATTTTGATTGAGGGAGCCATTATGGGACTAGCAAGAAACCTGACACTAGAGAAATTCCCAGGAATCCAGAAGGATGATCCCAGATAAGACCCTAAGCAATAGAGGAGAGAGTGCCTGAACTGGCCTTGCCCTGTAGTCAGATTGTGTTACCATAGAGCCTTCATCCAGCAACTGATGGAAACAGAGACCCACAGCAGATCACTGGGCTGAGCTCTCAAAGTCTAGTTGAAGAATGGGTGGAGAAAGAATATGAGTAAAGAGGTCAAGACACTTATTTCTTATATGTATCATAATTACTTTTACTGGTACTTATCTGCTTGTATTATCACTCAAGGAAAGTATGGGTGTAACCTCAGAGTAAAAGGCAAGAGTATTGGGAACTCTGGTTCTATGCAATTTTGCTGACTCTTAACTGTGTCCAACAAAGTGTAGGTTGGTGCTTAAAACATGGGCTCCAGAAATGTAGCATTGCACTTGACAGTTACAAGGCCTAATGAAACTCATTTCCACTTTCTGTGACAAAGGGGTAGAAATATCATTTGTTCTAGATATGAAGGAACTGGTACATACAGAGCACGTAGAGTAGTGGTTGCTATAAAAGGGGAAATCTGAGAAGTATTCTGTATTTTAATTATGGTCTGGATTGTGGCTTAACACTGCAGAAACCTCATAGAAAAGGTCTCTTTGAGAACATAGGAAAGGTGATTTTCATACATATAAGCAGAATTAAATGCAGATTTCTCTAAGCCACTTTATTTTCACTATGGCAAGATGCATGGGTAGATTGTTTTCAAAAACCCAGAAAGCATATTTGCATTTGAATAAAGGCAGAGACTGACTTCAAACCATTCTTCTGGCATGTGCTCAAATCCACTTTGGGTGAGAGCAAAGAGAATAGACAGACGGTGGGAAGAGTCAATTGAAATCGCGTGCACAGGTTGTTGTTCCAGTTTTAAAGATTGGAGTGAAGCCACCTGGAGATTTGGTCTTCTATGCTTGTGATCCTATGAAATTTCCCAGCCTTAAAGTTGTGCTCCAGGGAGGAGCAGAAAGTAATGATTTCTGTATCTATAAATAAGGCTGTTGCTATGTGTGTGAGTGGCAGTGTTCCATAGACATTAGCTATTTTCACTTTCTTGTGGTCCACCCATGAATTACAAAGCACAAAAGGGTGTATCCTTTCCAGGAGAAAATAGCTTTTGGCAGGACTTCCTGACAGTTTTTCTGTGAGCCACGGGACCTGTCACCTCAGTCATTTTGCTTTCTCTTTCATCTTCCCAGAAAAGTGATTTCAAGGAGGGAAGGAGCTGAGCAGATGAATCCGAAGGATAGCACAGTGTGTGAATAATAAACTTCGGACACCTGGGATGCAAACAAGTTAGAGTACAGGTGAGGTGGGCTTCTAGAAACATCTGTGCTCACATCCATCTTGGCCTTTCTGCAACTGTCCCTCTGTTTCTTACAACCCTAAGAACAGCTTATTGCCAATATCATAACAATCAAATTTAATCCCTCATTTTATTTCAATCTACATGACTCAACAACTTAAAAAAATCCCCTTTTGGCCTCCTCTATTCCCCAAAGAAGCAAGGAATCAATCTTAGTATATCCTTTAACTACGAGTATCTAATGAGCAAATCATTGAACATTTCATGTGGATTTCAAAATAATGACGTTCAAATGTTCCAATAGACCATGCGGTAGCTACTGAAAACAAATGGAGGTTTAAGAAATACAGTTATTAGGAAATTAACCTCTTTAACATAGTCCCAGGTGTTTTACTTCTATGAGTTGATTTAGATTTTCATATAACTCCATGAACTGGGTTCTGCAGCTGTCACTATCTTGTGGGCAAAGTAGTTGAATCACAGAACTAAGGGGCTTGCCTGTGTTTGCACAGTTATTAAGGAATACAGTAGGACCTAGACCTAGGCTGTTGTCTTCAAATTTTCCCACTGAATAAAATACCTGGTGGGAGGAATTATGGTATATGTGAGTGATGAGAATTTGCTGAGGTGTATTTTTGCATAAAGGAAACAGCAGAAATGTAGGAAGCTGGGGTTCAGAGTAGACTAGAACTCACTGAGGACCAGGTACAGCATGCATCTTGTAACTTGATGTCAAAATATGTGCTTTCTTTCTCCCTGTCTATACCTCATTCTCAATGCATGGACTAGTTAGCGTATTTTACTGCAAAGTGTTCTCATAAAATTCTTTGTTCTATTTGGCTGCTGCTCTTTTCTCTGGATGCTTTGTTACTGGAGCCTCTTACTTGGTTAAGTGACAATATGGGAAGAAAAGAAGATAGTTAGGACACCAGTACTGAACCCTGACTGTGAGATTTCTTAGTTGTATGTCAAAACCCATTATGTTGGAACCCTCTATTTCCTTATCTACACACTGGCAATATACATCCAACACTTAATTAAATCTTTGAGTTTTCTTAAGACTCAGGCTTCCTAGCTCTCCTAGACAGCAGACCAATAACACAGGCATGGCTGGTTTCTAGAGAAAAGAGAAATGGAATCTGCATTTAGTAAGATTATCAAGAGATTTATGTGCATATTGCCATGAGAGCCTCCACAGGATGCTTTGGGATAGTATTTGGTAACATGGATCCTATCAGCAATGCTGCAGTTGAAGAAGATAGATGGTTTGTGGGCAAAGATAGCTCATGTGTTCTCCATCTTAGAATTTAAAGCCTTTGGAAAGACTGGAGTGTAAAGAGGCTAGGGCCTCCTGTGTGTACCATACAGAAGAATGTATGACTTCTAAAGAGTAAAGTGTAAATATTTGATTTCAATCATCCAGAAATCATAAGAACCTTAAAAAATAGAGAAGCCCTCCTTGGTCATATTGAGATGAAGAACCATGATAAAATTTAGAAGAAAATGAAGAAACTTTGCTTTCTAATATGGTATTCTCCACTTTTCCCTTTTCCAGGCTGCTTAAAACTCATTCAGATACTGTCTTAGGCCTACAGTGTATGGAACATTCAGACCCATCCTTGAACATGGTTTATGGTAGCCCTGCTTGGAGAAAAGTGAAGCAGGGGAGTAACTTCATTACTGCTATTTCAAATAAGAAAGATAAGCCTCCCCTGTGAAAGAAAAGGACTTCACAAAGAGATTTATCTCCCGACTTCAACACGTCCTCAAGTAGTTGAAAAGAGTCAAAAACTATTATACTCTATTTCCTAGGTAGCTGATGATGCTGGAAAACTGGACCAGGAGGGAGTCTAGCATTTTTATAATGGATATCTGCCTATCAGTTCAATTCTAGAGGGCTTTAGGATTGCTCGTTCAGAGACAATTGGATTCAATATCCATTTGAATATTGAGCTACCCCTGGAGTATGTACATAAATGTATGGCTGAACTCATCTAGAGTGTTTTCTTATCAAGGTAAGGTTATCACTTGCATCCTTCCATTGAATCAGCATCAACCCTTTGGTGATTATAAGCCCATGCTACCAAGGAAGAAATAGGTACACAAGAAAGTTGTATGAATTCCTAGAGACTGTGAGAACCTGTGTTTAAGTAATTCCAAAATATGTCTCTTTATGAACTCAGAGTTCTTTTGTTTTTCAATTCTGTGCCCTAATATTTAGGGCCCAGGGAGTCTAGGATACAGAGTATGGTTTCTTTGTAGCACAACTGGGCAGGCCACTTCAAGTGCCATACACAGTAAAGGTGATGGTTGAAATGGAAAGCGAGGTGGCGGGGCAGAGATTCATACTCCTCCAGATGATTTATGACTCCTTTTCAACCTGCCTTCTTTCTTGCTTCCAGGGATATAAGTAAGATAATCATAGGATTATAGCGATGAAATGAAACTCCTGAAGCCATCCAATCTATCCCCCTGCCTCCAGGCAGTGGTTCATTTAAACTAGACAATTTTCTGCCTTTGTTTAAAATCTTAAAAGGAGGAATTTCCAAATCCCTTAAAGATGCCCATGACAGGGGCTCGCAGGTCTCACGGTGATTAATCTTTTGTGATTAATTAATTTCCAAGCATTTATTGAGTTCCTACATCACTCCCTATGCAGGAGTGCACATGTGTGCATGATGGATGTGTTTCAGTGCTGTAGGATTTTTTCTTAGACTTTCCTTACTTTTCTTGGGTGAACTAAGTCATAAGTTTTCAAAACTCAAAACCCAATAAAAATGGTTTTAACATTGAAAACCATTATTAGCATCTGGTTCTGTTTGTTAGAAATGGGCCAGAACCTATGGAAGTCATGGGTGTGCTCTGATATGTAAGTTCTTTTCTGCTTTATCGTGAATTGTTTATCAGCCCAAGAAACATAGATTCTTAGGGGCAGAGGCTAAAGGCTGATGAGGAGTTCAGAAGGGCAGCAGTTCTGAAAGATGGGCTTACTAAGATGTCAGAGGAAGCAGGAGGGACTTAAGCAGGCTTCAGAAAGACAGAGAGCCATGGTTTGGGATTATGCAATAGATGCCAGAGAAATGGCCAAGTAGGACTGTCATTTGCCAATCAACCAGTGAGAAGAACGTTCAGATTAAAAAGAAAGAATAGAGTCAAGTTACCTAAAAATTTTGAGTTCTGAGGATATGGTATTTCTGTGGTGATATGACCTCTCTCTCTCTCTCTCTCTTTCTCTCTCTCTCTTTTCACACACACACACACACACACACACACACACACACACACACACACACACACATCACAGGTGCTTTAGAAAGGAAAAAGAAAAGGCAGAGAAAAAGGACACAGTTTTCTATATTTGAGGCCTTAGGTTTGGCACTTTAAACATATAACCCCTATACCATCCAGAAGACAGAAATTTATTTGACTGGTGTTATGGTTCATTTTGATTGCTACCTTGACTGAATTAAGGAACGCATAGATATCTGAACAGTATCAAGTCTGTGAAGGCGGGCAGAGTACAGAAGTCATCCCATGTCTTAAGGGTCCATGTCCTGAGGGCCTATACAGAGCAAAGGGTGAACAAATCTCATTTTCTTGTTGGATTGGGACACCCATATCATCCTGCCCTCAGATGGGAACAATCCTGGGTCTCAGGCGTCAAACCTTGTAATAGGGCTTGTCATTGGCTCTCCTGGTGCTTGGGCCTTTCAACTCGGACAGGTTTGGCACTAGTGCCTTTTGGTAGTTCTCTATAAGCAGATCATAGGGTTTAGACTTCATGATCACACAAGATGATCGATCCCACATAGTAGATCACTTCCAGAGTAGCTCCCCATATCTGACTGGCTCAGTGCCTTTGAAGAACTTCATCTAACACACCCATCATACAGATGCAGGGTAAGGTTCATGAAAACAAAGCAGTTGAAAACCAGAGGTTTCTATTGGTCAGAGCACATGAAGGAACAAGTGTGGAAATTTGATAAAGGGGTGTATTTAGAGTCTCCTGAAGTTATGAGTAAGGTAATGTAGGTTTAAGGTGATCAGGAAAAGAGAGAAAGCAGGCAATTTAAAGAGCTAGTCTAGATTTTTAGGAAAGATGAATTGGCTAGAAATAACTATACCAAGATGATTAAATGTTTGGAAGTAAGAAAAACTTGGAGACATTAGATTCTACTGATATCAGGTAGAGACTGGAGCTGCTTTAGAGACAAAGGTACTTAGCTTGGGTGTGTGGCTGAGGCAAAACGGATTCCCTTGATTTATCATGCACAAGAGGATGCTGGGCAATATGTGGGATGGTGATATGGGAGGAGAGCTGAAGAGCTAGAGGTCTGGGAGTTATTAGCAATGAACGATAATCCAAGTATGAGGGAAAATCCGCAGTGAAGGTAAGAGAAGGTGAATCTTCCAGAAACAAGAGGGAATAGTGAGCAAAGTGTCCACTAGAGCAGAAGGAAGAAGAACAAAAGACTAGGCTAGAGAAGTAGAGTAGGCGGCAATGCAGGAAAGCAAGGAAGTAAAGGGAGAAAGGATGGGTGGAGCCTATTAACTCTCAGACATTAGGATTTTAATAGAGAAGTGGGTTTGAATACAGATAGAAAAATCCAGATGGTACTTTTATTTTTGTTTATTGTGTTGTTTCTGCTTTATTTCAGAGAGCGTTTTCTTTTACTGTTTCTTCAGACAAACAGGAGAGCTATAATCTTCAGCTGTTTTCTGTTTTCTGTTTTTAAGAGAACAGGTATATTGCAGATATTGTTCGGATACAAATTAATATCTGAAAGCAATATGCTTCGCTAGGTTTCTGTAGGTTGTTAATTGCTGGAACTGTTGCCCAGCTCTTCGGAGAATCCAGACACTCATTTAATAACTGTTTAAGTTCCTTCCACGAGCAAGGGCCTGTGCCAGGCTTTAGTTCTGCTGTCTACCCTCCTACAAGCCATCTTATCACTGGCTAAGCACCGTGCTTCTGGAACAGCGAGACAAGCTACTGGCTGAAGCAGCTTCAGATTCGTGCTTTGCCGTCACGGTCTATTGAGACAGGGGGATAAACTGCAGTTCGTTTCCCAACAGTGTGACTCTTGATTTCATAAACAATCCCCAGCTGAATGGCAACTCTAGCCCAGGAAGATGTTTTCTCCAGGGCAGATTGTCTGGGAGCTCCGGGGCTTTGCTCCTTTCCCTGCAGTGATCATCTGTTGGGATCAGGTGGGTGTCTCTGCAGAAATCAATACCCCCGAGCACATCTAGGGCAGGAGAGGACAGCAGAAAGTCGGCTTTCTCTCCACTTTTCTTTCTTTGCGGAGTTCTTTCACCTTTCAAACAGAATGCTTGCCCACCTACTTTGCAAAGGTAAATCTAGTCAGCTAGGATTTAGCACAGATTTCGTTATCCACTGTGTGGCCCTTCTTCTCTTGATAATCATTTCGCAGGCAAGCAGAATTTGGGGACATCACAGTAGTTCTTACCCTGCCAATCCCTCCCTTCATCTCCAGCCTTGTCTGGACGACACCCCTTTTCCTGACAGAAGCTTTTGTAGTCTGTATTTCACATGCATGCAGCTGAATACAGAACGAGGAAAGGGGGGAAAAAAAGACCTTTGAAAATATTTATCATCTTCTCTTTTTCCTTAGTCGTATGAAAATTTCCTATACTTTTGTCCATGTAAATGCAGAATTATCCTTCTGCAAGTCGAGGTGGTGGCAGTTCCTGAACACAGTTATATTTTGCAGATAACAGGATTAGCTTGGATGTGGGTAATAAGTTGGTGAATCTCCCCCCGGCCATTTCTCAACACTGTGAGAGCACTAATCCTTTATGCTTTGATGTCTTCTAGTTTTCCATCAGGTGCGCCACGGACTATTTGTCCTGGGGCAGTCAGCTCTCTTATAAGATCTCATAGTGTCCTCATTAGCTGCGCCTATTTACCCAGCCAGCCTGTTGAACCCAATTTATAGTTTATGTGATTAATTCCCAAAGTACAGCAAACCCTAGCTCTGAGGCTCTCTATTATATGACTGCATCTCCTTTAAGGGCAAACACAAGCTCCAGCTCTTTTGCCATATGACTGCCTCATATATAATACACTAATAATTTTACTCTTGACGACACATTAAGCATCTTTCTATACACTTTCTTTATAGCACACAGCTCATAAAGGAGAGAATGTTTCACCCTGGACTTTAAAGTGCTAACTATATGAAAGAGTCATTTGGTTTTGGGCTTTAAAAAAAATTTATTTTGGCTGAAATTACCACATGGCTTTACTGTAAGGATGAACAGTGAATTGGCAAGTCCTGTTACTGTACAACTCTTTATCTACTGAATTATAAGTTTGAAAAGGCTTAAGAGGCACTGTCGCAGCACAAACCCATTGGCTCCTTTTCATCTTTAACATGCAGGCTTGGAAGATAAAAGGTTTAAGTGCCTGTGTGTGCATGTGTGTAGAGAGACTGAGTGAGACAAAGGCAGAAGGCAGAATGAGGAGCTCAGATGCACAGCAACCTATGGCAAGGCAGTGATTTTTCCTGTAGCAGGATAAAATATATGGGGAAGTCACAACTGATTTGATGTTATAAAGAATAGGCATAGTACCAGTGGTCCTTATCTGGGGGGATTTGGCCTAGAAACACTTGGCAATGTTTTGGAATTGCTTCTTGTCAGTATCACTGGGGGCATATAATGTTGCTACAAGTGCCTAGTAGGTTGCACCCAGAAATACTACTTAACACCCTACAAGTAACCCCCTGCAATAAACAATTATTCCAACACAATATCATAGTTTAGAGGTTGAGAAAGCTACTCTAAACCTTTGGAAGATAGAAACTGAAACAGTTTTGATGATTTCTGCTGTTACATCTTATGTGAACTTAGAGTTTAAAAACCATGAAGGAATTGTTGGTATTGGCACATAATGTCTAATTTTGAAAAGAAAACAAAACAGAGGCTGATTACCTCCAGCAAAAGTAAATGACACCTACCTTTTCTACTTTTTGCTATCTACGTGGAACTTGGTACACAGCAAAGCTAATGGGTTTGTGGGAAAAACCAGTGTGCAGTATGGTTCAATGCCCTGACCATCCTCCTTGGCAGCTCCAAGGACATTTCATGGCGAAGCTCTGCAATGGCATCTCCTAGGAACTGCCCAGGGATTTGCTATAGTATTGCCTTGGAATTCTCCACTGCTGCCTTCAGTTTCTTTCTCTACCTCGTCATAGTACTTCTGCTGCCCCTCGCTGTGACATGGAGAACCACAGACATTTAGTGATGGGTGCACCCCTCCTTTTCCTTTGGGATATTTCTTTAAGATTATAATATTCATTGACAGATGAAGATGCTGAAGTTCAAAGCTCACTAAGGCAACACAAAAAGCATCAAACAAATGCTGTAGAACTGTGATAGCAGGGTTTAGGGTTACAGTTCTAATTTCTCATTTGCCTAGCTGCCTCCTCCCTAATCCCCCCCAAAACTGCAAAATCTTAGAAAATAGTATTTATTTGTTGTGAATTTCATAGATATATACAATTAAATATTTCCATATCCCTCTGTATATTCCACAGCACTCCCTCTCAATTTCATGTCTTCCTTCT
>PVIU01026638.1:0-21677 GCA_004026605.1 Ondatra zibethicus | reverse complement strand
TATAAGAAACATTACTAAAACTTAAATTGCACATCAAACCCCACACACTAATAGTAGGAGACTTCAACGCTCCACTCTCGCCATGGACAGGTCAACCAGAGAGAAACTTAACAGAGAAATAAGAGAACTAACAGCTGTCATGAATCAAATGGACTTAACAGACATCTATAAAGCACTCCACCGGAACACAAAAGAATAAAAAGAATGTACCTTCTTCTCAGCATCTCATGGAACCTTCTCTAAAATTGATCACATACTCAGTAACAAAGAAAACCTCCATGGATACAAAAAAAATGGATAACCCCCTGTGTCTTATCAGATCACCATGGATTAAAGATAGAATTTAACAGCAATACTACGCTCAGAAAGTCTACAAACTCATGGAACTTGAACAGTGAACTACCACCCCTGGGTCAAGGAAGAAATAAAGAAATTAAAGACCTCCTTGAATTCAACAAAAATGAAGGCACAGCATAGCCAAACCTACGGGACACTATGAAAGCAGTGCTAAGAGGAAAGTTCCTAGCACTAAGTGCCGCATAAAGAAAATGGAGAAAGCTCACATTAGTGACTTAACAGCACACCTGAAAGCTCTAGAACAAAAAGAAGCAGACTCACCCAGGAGGAGTAGAAGACAGGAAATAATCAAATTGAGGGCTGAAATCAACAAAATAGAAACAAAGAAAACAATACAAAGAATCAATGAGACAAAAAGCTGGTTCTTTGAAAAAATCAACAAGAAAGACAAACCCTTATCCAAACCAATCAAAAGGCAGAGAGAGAACATCCAAATTAACAAAATCAGAAATGAAAGGGGGGATATAACAACAGACCCCAAGGAAATTCAGAGAATCATTAGGTCATACTACAAAAACCTGTTACTCCACAAAATTGGAAAATATAAAAGAAATTTACAATTTTCTAGATAGATAGCATATACCAAAATTAAATCAAGAATAGGTGAACAATTTAAATAGACCTGTAAACTGCAGGGAAATAGAAGCTGTCATCAAAAAAAAAAAAAACTCCCAACTAAAAAAAGCCCAGGGCTGGATGGTTTTAGTGTAGAATTCTACCAGAAAGTCCAAGAAGAGCTAATACCTACATTCCTCAAAGTGCTCCACATAATAGAAACAGAAGGAACATTGCCAAACTTTGTTTATGAGGCTACAGTTACCCTGATGCCAAACCACACAAAGACTCAACCAAAAAAGAGAATTATAGACCAATCTCATTCATGAACATGGATGCAAAAATGCTCAATAAAATACTGGCAAACTCAATCCAAGAACACATCAAAAAAAATCATCCACCATGATCAAGTCTTCTTCATCCCAGAGATGCAGGGCTGGTTCAACATATGAAAATCTATCAATGTAATTCATCATATAAATAAACTTAAAGAAAAAAGCATATGATCATCTCATTAGATGCTGAAAAAGCATTTGACAAAATCCAACCCCCTTCATGATGAAGGTCTTGGAGAGATATCAAGGATAAAAGGAACATATCTAAATATAATAAAAGCAACATACAGCAAGTTGACAGCCAACATCAAAGAGAGAAACTCAAAGTGATTCACTAAAAGCAGGAACAAGACAAGGTTCTCCACTCTCTCTGCATCTCTTCAACATAGTTCTTAAAGTTTTGGCTATAGCAATAAGACAACAAAAGGAGATCAAGGGGATTCAAATTGGAAAGGAAGAAGTGAAACTTTTGTTATTTGCAGATAATATGATAGTGTGTGTGTGTGTGTGTGTGTGTGTGTGTGTGTGTGTGTGTATGTGTGTGTGTGACCCCAAAAACTCTACCAGAGAAATCCTACAGCTGGAGTTTTGGGGTCACACACACACACACACACATACACACACACACACACACACACACTATCATATTATCTGCAAATAACAAAAGCATGGGAGATCTTTTAATTTTCTGGTATTTTCTTCAATTTCTTTCTTCAAAGACTTAAAGTTCTTGTCAAATAGATCTTTCACTTCTTTGGTTAGTGTTATCCCAAGATATTTTATGCTATTTGTGGTTCTTGTGAAAAGCGATGTTTCTCTGATTTCCCTCTCAGCTTCTTTATCATTTGTGTATAAGAGGGCTACTGATTTTTTTTGAGTTCATCTTGTATTTTGCTATATCACTGTAAGATGATCTCCCATGCTCTTGGATAGGTAGGATCAACATAGTAAAAATGGCAATCCTACCAAAAGCAATCTGTAGATTCAATGCAATCCCCATCAAAATCCCAACACAATTCTTCACAGACCTTGAAAGAACAATAATCAACTTCATATGGAAAAACAAAAAACCCAGGATAGCCAAAACAATCCTGTACAATAAAGGAATTTCTGGCGCATCATCATCTCTGACATCAAGCTCTACTTCAGAGCCACAGTAATGAACAGCTTGGTACTGGCATAAACAGAGGGGTTAACCAATAGAATTGAATAGAAGACCTGGATATTAATCCACACACATATGAACACCTGATTTTTGACAAAAAAGCTAAGATTATACAATGAAAAAAAGAAAGCAGATTCAACAAATGGTGTCAACACGTAGAAGAATGAAAATGATCCATATATACCCCATGCACAAAACTCAAGTACAAATGAATTAAAGACCTAAATATAAATCTAACTACACTGAACCTGGTAGAAGAGAAAGTGGGTAGTAGTCTTCAATGCTTGGGCACAGAAGACAGCTTCCTAAATATAACCCCAGTGGCACAAACACTTGCTGAAGGAGTGGAAGGAGCTTTGGAGCTTGTTTTCTTCTTGGCAAAACTGGCCTTTGGGCAAGGAACTGACAATGCCTCAACCACTGACAAATTACATGATATCTGGAAATGGATAAGCAGGACTGTCAAATCTTGCCAAGACAGGATAAGACAGTTTTGAAAAAAATTTTCTGCCTCTGAAAATGGTCTGTCAATTACACTAGGCCATAGCCAACTTTGGTTGCTTCAACATTACAAAATGAGACTTTGGGTGATTGTTCAGGTAGCTAATTGTCTCTGTTACATATTGCTCGATGTGGAAGCTACTTGATTGTACTTCCTGCCTGTTCAAATAATATTATCTCCCTTCTCAGGCCTTTGATGGGGTTGAAGATTAGACAGATAGTCATAGTTACTATCCTCTTATGATGTAGCCAAGCCATTTCCAATACAAGACGTAGACTCCTTAGGATAGAATGTTTATTAAAACATTTAGCATATGTTCCTTGCTTAATATTGTTTATGCTGATTGTAATTCTAATCTTATATTTGATATCTGTTCCTAGTATATATTGTTTTGTATCAGGTTTGGAACTCTCTTACTTAAACAAAAAGGGGAGGTGCTGCGGGAGTTCCTTCCACTCCTTCAGCCAATAGCCTTTAAGATACCAGCCCACTTGGATGTGGTCTCTTTAGCTTTAAAAAGCAGTGGTAGCCCTGCTCTCCCTCTCTTGCTTCCGGCTCTGCTTCTGGCTACTAGACACTGTTTCTGGTTGTGCAAAGGGCTGTTGTCTAGGACAGTGATCTGTAAGTTTTCCCCTTAAACAAATAACCCTTTTATTAATCATAATTCCAAACTGGTGTGTGATTGTTTTGTGACTTGTGTCTACAAACACTGAAAGCAACAATAAATAAATGGGACCTCCTGAAATTGAGAAGCTTCTATAAAGCAAAGGACACAGCCAATAAGACAAAAAAAGCACCCTACTGAATGGGAAAAGATCTTTACCAACCCCACATCAGACAAAGGACTGATCTCCAAAATATATAAAGAACTCAAGAAATTAGATATCAAAATTCTAAATAACCCAATTAAAAAATGGGGTACAAAGCTAAATAGAGAATTCTCAACAGAAGAATCTCAAATGGCCAAAAGATACTTAAGGAAGTGTTGAACATTCTTAGCTATCAGGGAAATGCAAATCCAAACAACTCTGGAATACCATCTTACACCTGTCAGAATGGCTAAAATCATAAACACCAATAATAGCTTATGCTGGAGAGGATGTGGAGTAAGGGGAACACTCATCCACTGCTGGTGGGAATGCAAACTTGTACAACTACTTTGGAAACCAGTATGTTAGTTTCTCAAAAAATTGGGAATCAATCTACCTCAGGATCCAGCAATACCACTCTTGGGCATATACCCAAAAGATGCTCAATCATACTACAAAGGCATTGTTCAACTATGTTCATAGCAGCATTATTTGTAATAGCCAGAACCTGAAAACAACCTAGATGCCCCTCAACCAAAGAATGATTAAAGAAAATGTGGTACATTTACACATTAGAGTACTACTCAGTGGTAAAAAACAATGACATCTTAAATTTTGCATGCAAACAGATGGAACTAGGAAACACTATACTGAGTTTGATAACCCAGACCCAAAAAGATGAATATAGTATGTACTCACTCATAAGTGGATACTAGCTATAAACAAAGGATATTGAGCCTATAGTTCATGATCATAGAGAAGCTAAGTTATAAGGTGAACCCAAAGAAAAACCATATATAGATCCACCTGGAAATTGGAAACAGACAAGATTGACTGACAAAATTGGGAGCATGGGAGTTGGGGAGAAGGGAGGGTGGAAGGGGAAGAGGAAGAAGGGGAGGGGTGAGGAGAACTTGAGGGAATGGGTTAGTGGAGATGGAGGAAGGACGGAGATAAGAGCAAGAAAAGAGATATCTTGATTGAGGGAGCCATTATACAGTTAGCAGAAACTTAGCTCCAAAGAAATTCCCAGGAATTAACAAGGATGACCCCGGCTAGGACCCTAAGCAATAGAGGAGAGGGAGACCGATCTTGACTTGCCTTGTAATCAGACTAATGAATATCTTAAATATCACCATAGACCCTTCATCCAGCAAATGATAGAAACAGAAGCAAAGACCTACATCGGAGCACTGGACTGAGCTCCCGAGGTCCAGTTGAAGAGTGGGAGGAATGGGAATATGAGCAAAAAGGTCAAAACCATGATGGAAACAGTTTACCTGAGCTAGTGGGAGCTCACCAACTCCAGCTGGACTGGTAAGAAACATGGAACCAAACTGGTCCCTCTAAGTGTGGTTGACAGTTGCATGGCTGGGGCAGACTGAGGGGCCACTGACAGTGGCACCAGGATTTATCTCTAATGCATGTACGGGCTTTTTGGGAACCTATTCTCTTTGGATGGATGCCTTGTTCAGCCTTGATATAATGGAGAGGCCCTTGGGCCTCCACAGGGCACTGTGTCTCGCCCTCTCTGAGGATTTGATGGGGGTTGGGTGGGAAGGTATGCAGAAGGAGTGGATGGATGAAAATGAGTGGAAACTTGGGTTGGCATGTATAGTGGAAAAGGATAGTTTGTTTTCTCTCTCTCTCTCTCTCTCTCTCTCTCTCTCTCTCTGTGTGTGTGTGTGTGTGTGTGTGTGTGTGTGTGTGTGTGTGTGTGTGTGTGTACAGTCTTTTCTGATTTGACATAGCTATCCCAGTTCCCACTACCTCCCCTCCTCCTGCTCTGCCACCTTCTCCCAACCCCAGCCCTCCACCCCAGCCTCCCAGAGAGGGTAAGTTTTCCCAAAGGGAGCCAATAAAGTCTGGCACATCACTCTGAGGCAGGACCGAGGCCCTCCCCCTAAATCTAGGCTGAGTAAGGTATCCCTTCAAAATTAATGGGCTCCAAAACACCAGTTAAAGTACTAGGGATAAATTCTGGTTCCATTTCCAGTGGCCGCAGAGACTGCCCAAGCCACGCAACAGTCACCCACATTCAGAGGTCCTAGTTTGGGCCTATGCAGGTTCCCCCACTGTGAGACTGGAGTGAGTGAGCTCACACTAGCGCAGGTCAGTTGTTTCAGCTGGTGTAGTTATCGTGGTCTTTATCCCTTTGCTCATATCATCACTCCTCCCTCTCTTCAAAAGCTCCACCTGGTGCTTAGCTCTGAATCTCTGCATCTGCTTCCATCTGTTGCTGGATAAAGGTTCTATGATGACAGTAAGGTAGTCAATCAATCTGATTACAGGAGAAAGCTATTTTAGGCACCCTCTTCACTATTGCTTAGGGCCTTAACTGGGATCATTCTTGTGGGATTTCTGAGAATTTCCCTAGTGCCAGGTTTCTCGCTAGCCCCATAATGGCTCCCCCAATCAACATATATCTCTTTCCTTGCTCTCCCTTGTTTTCAAGATGAAAAGGCGACATGCAGAAGTCTGTCTTTTCAAGACTGGAAGCCTGAGTTTTCTTTAAAGTGTGACTTTAGTTTTGTGCAAAGCCCCTTGAGTGGGTCCTGCTTATACGATTCCCACACGCAGCTCGGAGGAAGACCTAAATGTAAACCCAGATGCAAGCAGCTCCAATAGAAGCTAAGATCTGTTTAGAAATGCAAACTTCGCAGATCTGTTAGTAAGCCTAGGAGTCCACAGCTTGAGTCATCTCTATAGACATCTCTATTCCATGGATTTATCACATCTCACTCCTTGATACAAATGCATGTTGTAAATCAATGTGTCCCTGGGGCCAGTGATCCTTCCTGTCTTGGAGTTGCAGAGGCAGAGTGAATAACCTAGTTTCAGACAGAGGCCTGGATGGAATCCTACCACTCTCCTCAGCCCACACTGCAAGAAAGGATGAAAACTGTAATGGCTATCTTTGGGCTATTTATTCCATGTTATATGTCATTCAAGATTAAGTTAGGTCTTATTTGGAACATTCAGGCAAAACCCTATTGTTGTGTTCTTTTCCTTTAAGAAGTGACTTGCCTAGTCATCCTTGAAGAGAAGAAATGTAAACATGTAAAAGTCTATAAAGTTTGAGGGTATATAGCCCAACTATGATAGATGTGCCTAAGGGCATGGCATTGTGAGAGGTTAAGTAGTGTGCAAGGGGATTCACTGAAAGGGGACTTGAAGCTGGACAAGATTTGGAGCATATTTAGCATCCTTTGGATAGTGACTCTTTTCTAAAACTTCTAAACCTTTGTAAAGCCTGGGACCATGAAACAAGTGTGTACAGGAGATGGCTGTGCCCACCTTAAGGAAAATAGACAAGATGTATGAGGCCACAGAGCCAAGAAGGTTGTCAGAGCAATCAACCAGGTGGCTAAGGGGGCCACGGTAATTCCAGCTACTGTAGCATCTGATCATTTCCCAGGCACTCATAGACATACAAGGTGAAGAAATTTAGGGAGCAGCAGAATTCACACAGGTGGGCAAATTTGGGTCTTTAGAAGAAGTACGACCTCATATCTAGTAAGAAGGTTCATTTCTCTATGAGTGCCTACTCTTTGTAAGACCTACTTTTGTTTCTCAAAGGTAACATTTTCCTCATTAAAATATTAAGCTCAGTTAAAACTAAACCAGTCTCTATCTCAGCGTCACCCAAGGGACAGTTTCCAAATTGTGTAGTAAGTATGTCACCGCAGAAATACTCCATGTAAACAAGAATAACAAAGTCAAAGCCATCTTACCCAGGTGACTATCTTACCTATCCTCAGATTTGGGTCTCCTAAATTATGGTCACAGCCTTTGCTAGTAAGCTAGCAAAGGTTTCCAATGATGGATGATTCGTATCTCCTCAAGAAAATGACTGGGACAAAGGTTATTGCTCTTCCAGATATCACTAAATAAAATATGAAATACTTAAAGGCTGTAAGAAGTTCTTTCCTTATTGCCTCTTTTTAGTACAAGACTCCTTTGAAATGTCTTTAAACTCTAAACACATAAATGTGGAGACCTGAGGTGATGCTTGTATTCCCCTACAGGTTTTCACTTAAGGTCACCCAGTCCTTAGGAAGTGATGAAGAAGAGTTACTTGACACATGTACCTTATGAGTTTCCTCACTAGTTTCATGAGCATCTATCAAGCACATGCCTCTTTTCATAGTTTTTATTAATCTTTTTGGCAATTCAAATACTTGTGTATAATGCATTTTGATTGCGCTTACCTCCTCCCATCCTCTCCTGTCTTCCTTCCACTGCAGTACTCTTTCCTCCTCCCTACGGATCCTTTTCCCATGCTCATAATTTTCACTTGGGTTTGTTAACCACTAGACCTGTCTGTGTGGCCATGAGTTTGGAAGGATCCATTGGTGATGGACAAGCCTTCACCACTGTTAACTGTCCCTCCATACTCTCAGAGGTAATGAGAATGTAGACCACCTGCTTCTATTACTCATGATGCTAGACCACTGAAAGCAGAAATGTTTTGGATAGTATGACCTTTGTTCTCATCACATTTTTACTTTGAAAATAGTCTTCAAGTGTCAATAAAGGAAGTATCTGTGATTTAAAAGAAATTGGATTCTTAGAAAAAATATTCTATGCAAGTGTGCATGCAAAAAAATAAACTTTATGCTTGTTTGTACTTATAAAATAAGAAAATTAATGAGAGCACACATCTCTAAGAAGAATTCCTGATGAGGATGACAGATAAAACTTTTAAGTTGGGAGATTAATATGAATGGATGCTTAGTTGGTTTTCCTATAGCCACATTTGGAAATTTTGAAAAAAACAAAAATGCTACCTTAATCAATACTATTAAAATGAATGAGAAAAACACAGTGGAACTGAACATGCCATGTTGGAATCTTTCATTTATTTTCAATCATATGATGTGCATGTCTGTCTGTCTGTGTGTATGTGTGATATTACCAAAGCCTGCTTAGTAGACACATACAGTATTCCAACAAGCCTTTCCTTATTGGTGGTGGCATTTCCTTATCATCTTTGGAATTTGGATTTTCTTGCTGAAATCCTGGCAGACCCTTGCAAAATTCAGCTGATTGATCTTGGTGGGGATTTTTGCTTCATTTTTCACTTGTTTGAATTTGTTTCGATTCCTGAGTAGTCCTCCCCAATTTTTCCCAACCCCTTTGTTCTTTAAAGCAAACAACACATTTATGCTTCTGCCAACTTTTGGTATACAGAGTGGTTCCATTAGCATCAACAAAATTGTAGTGTCCTTAAGAGCTAATTTTTTAAATGAATCAGTAATGAACAATACTAAGTGTTTTTCTCTGGGTTAAATTAAAAGTAAAACATTTCAGGCCTCTGGAATCACTCCCCCGCAACAGAATGGCAAGTTTAACAACCCATTTTCCTGTGTAATACAGTGGGTTTGCTCTGCTTCAATTTGTTTTCTCTGCTCTTCCATGAGCTTGTTTACATGGAAATAAGAATGATGCAGACTCCCCACCTGCATAACACCACTCTCCTACTCCTTTAATTAACCAGTGCTCTTGAAATCACTTTTCAGGTACCTCCTACGCTGTTCTAAATCTGTCCAGAGCTCCCACTGTTCAGCTGTTGACAGTGCTTACTAATATTCCACAGGAGCTCAACTTCCCAAGACAGGAAGAATGGAGAAACACTGTTATATCCAAAGGCTTGTATACTGAAGTGTGTACCACAGGCTCCCTGTAGTGACTCATGGCTGTATGTTCCTTTCAGTGAGTTTCAGTGCACATTGTTTAAAGAATAGAGAGATATGCTGTCATCATATGAACAAAACTCACAAGACAACTCCTACAGCCAAACACAATTAAGTGGTCTATTTGACGAGTATATTTTTGAGTGTTCATGAGCACATTTCAGGATGCTGAACACAGAAAAACTTCAGAGCACTAGCTTTTCTGAAGCTCCACACAGAAAAGCAGATAGATACAAACAAGAGGGCAAAGGTCTTCTTTATGCTTAGCATTGCTAAGAGAAGAAACTCACAGCAACTTTCATTTGTTCAAATCGAAACTCACAAGAAAGGCACAAGGAAAAATAAATATAACCTGCTAGCCATCCTTAAATCCTTTCTATAGAACGCCACACTGCATTACGCTTATATGAATCATTTTCTGCTACAACTTGGTTCTGGATCTTACAAAATAGAGATCATGCTCTATATGTTTTATAACTTGTTCTTTGGTTTGTTTGGTTGGTTGGTAGGGTTTTTGTTTTTATTTTTGCTTTTGCTTTCAATTATAGTAGGAATAATGTCCTGTCAAGTTGAAGTCCTAAAATATTATTTCTGCATACAAAACTTCTGGAAGTCATTTAATGTTTCTTTATTCTTTTCACGTGTGTGATATATCTGTCTTATACACATATGGAGTGAGGAAAAATATTTGCCCATGTTCACACATGCAGGGGAAGGTCAACATCTGGCATCTTTCTCTATCACCCTCTACCTTATTTTTTAAGAAAGGGTCTCTCACTTAAACTGTAGCTTTAAATAAATAAATGTTTATTTTTATGTAACCTGGGGTGCAACAATGGTTCTTAAACTTTCCCAGAAAGCATTCTACATACTAAGCCATTTCCCCAGGCTAATTTAGTTCTTATATATTAGTAGTTTGAATTTTTTCTATTGTTAGTACCTGTAATTGTGCTTTGTGTAATTTTTTTACACCTCTATTTCTTTAGAGATTTCTAGGATGGTGACTGATTTTGTTTTTGTTGCAATTTAGAAATGTTATTTTATTAAATGTTTAGCCAATGAAAACACAAAAAAAATATTTATTTAATTATTCTGATTTTACTGAAGAATATTGACAAGTAACACTATCCACAGTGAAGGTGAACATCACTGGTCAGGTTTGAGCGTGTGTGTGTGTGTGTGTGTGTGTGTGTGTGTGTGTGTGTGTGTGTGTGTGTGTGTGTGTGTGTGTGTGAATGTGTGTGCGCATGTGTTAATAATTGAACTAAGGATCTCACACCCTCCACCACTGACCTATATTCCCACCAATCCTAATACAGCAGGGTATGAGAAATGCAAACACAATGATGTGTTTTCATATGTGTTCTCTGCTTTAAGTGAGAAATATCCCCACAGGCACACATGTTGGCACACCTGGTCCCCAGATGGTAGACCTGTTTGGAAAGATTGTAAAATATTTAAGAGGTGGAAGCCTTGCTGGGGGAGTTGAAACCCTGGAGCAGGCCCACCTGACTTCTGCTGCTTCCTGGGTGCAAATGTAAGAAGTCAGCCTCCATTCCTATCTTGCCAGCTGCTGCCATGTCATCCCCTGGAGCCACCAGCCAAAGTAAGCTTGGCTTTTACATTGCTTTTGTCAGGGTATTTATCACATCCATGAGAAGGTAACTAAGATGCTGGTCTACAGGAACAATTACCACAATCAGGCCGGTTAACATCCTAGTTCAGGTACCATTTGTAGTATGCTAAATTGTAAAGACAACAATTGAAACTCATCCTCTCCCACTTGGTAAGTTTCCAGAGTACATTGCATTAATGTTCTTGCTTGGTTTTGTTACGGATAATACAACATATGGGGTAAGTTATGAAGAAAGTTGATTTATTTTGGCTCATGATTCTGACTCATTGTTGAGTGTCACCACCCAGTAATGGTATTCTTACTACCAGAATTCAAGATGATTTATCAGGGTTGTAGGTCACAACCCCTTTTGGGGGGTCACATAACAGATATCCTGAATATAATATATTTACATTATGATACAGAATAGTAGCAAAATTACAGTTATGGAGTAGCAACAAAGTAATTTTATGGTTGGGGTCACCACAACATGAGAAACTGTATTTAAAGATCAAAGCACTAGGAAGGTGGAGAACTACTAATTTAGAGTATTGCATAGCATGAAACAGTGTGGGGTGTGCCTTCTCAACTTTCTCCCTCCTTTTACCAAACTACTATCAAATTTTAATTATGGATAGTCCCATTTGATGACCATATGTAATCCTATAGGGATACTTTTCTGTGTCTGTCTTACTTTTTAGCATGGCATTCTTCAGGATCATCCATGCATTACAAATGACAAAGTCTCCTTTTTGAAAAAGGTTAAGTTGCATTTCAATACCTACTTCCTTCTCTTTTAAAAACTTCCCTACTGTCTCTTTTTTTCTACCTTTGAAAATGTAACCCCTGTGATAATACTTGTTCACTTGCTATATTTGTAACACTTTTGAAAAGTAGTCACCCCAACAGTTGTGAAGTGATATTTTAATTTATATTTTCCCAATGGTTAGTATGTTGAGAACCTTTTGACAATTTGTATGTCTTCTTGTAGAAAACGCTGTGATCTTTTACTCACTTCTGATTTTTCTCTTTATTTTTATCTATCATCTATCTGTTTTACAAAGATGGGGATGCATCTAAGGTCTGAGGTCATACTAGACAAATGCTTTCCTATGAAGTTTGACACACACCCACACTTTCATTTCTGTGCTTGAACTGTATTTTCTCCCCTTAGTACCTGATTTGCTCAAATATCTTCAACAGTGTGCATATTCACCACTTACATGCTTGTCTTGCATGTATCTTACGCTGCTCTAAAAGTCATCGTCTTACTCTGCTGGTTGTTTCTTCAGCAGAGGGTCTTTTAGTTTTATGTAATCCTGCTTTTCTATTTTCAGTTTTGCCTTCCTAGTGAGCTCACACCTAAATGTTCATGTCCCAGAAAAAGGCCACAGAGCATCCTTTCTACACTTTCTCCTAGATTTGCCTCTTACACTCAGAATGCCTTTAGTCACCTTAAGCTGATTTTGCATATAATGTAAGAAATTAAGTCCAATTTTATCTTTCTGTACATGGATATCCAGTTATCTTTGACTACATATTAAAGAAACCATCTGTAACTCCAGTTCCAGGGGATCCAATATGCTCTTCTCAACTCCTCAGGTACCAGTCATGTATATAGTACACAAACATAAATGCAGGCAAAACTTTCATATGCATAAAATGAAGTAAATAATTCCAGAAAAACTTAATCACTAGTATATTTTTATACTAACAATGATCATTCCAAAAAAGCAAAAGCAAGACAATTAGTTCACTTACAATATGGTGTGGGAGGTTCTTTCGTCTATGTGTTAATTTTATTGGTTAAAGAATAAAGAAGCTGGCTTGGCCTGATAGGGTAAAACAGAGTTAGGCGGGAAGAACTAAACTGAATGCTGGGAGGAAGAAGACAGAGTCAGAGAGAAGCCATGTAGCCCCACTGGAGCCAGTGGTAAGCCACAGCCACATGATGATACATAGATTAATAGAAATGGGTTAAAGTAATATGTAAGAGTTAGCCAATAGGAAGTTAGAGCTAATGGGCCAAGCAGTGATTTAATTAATACAGTTTCTGTGTGATTATTTTGGGGCTAAGTGGCTGGGAACAAACTAGCAGCCTCCTTACTACAACAATAGAAATCAAAACCTGATGATGTACTTAAGAATAAATTTAAAGCCAGGCGGTGGTGGCGCAAGCCTTTAATCCCAGCATTTGGGAGGCAGAGGCAGGCAGATCGTTGTTAGTTTAAGACCAGCCTGGTCTACAAGAGCTAGTTCCAGGACAGGCTCCAAAGCTACAGAGAAACCCTGTCTCAAAAAAAAAAAAGAATAAATTTAACCAGCAAGTAAATATATTCACTGAAAACTATAAAACACTACGGGCTGAGAGATTATATTTGCAGAACACATATTGGATAAGAATTCACCCACACCCAGAATGAGTAGGAGTTTTATATACCCCATTCCATGAAATACCTGTGTCTCTTCTCCTTCAAAATCAAGAGATTTCTACCCCATTTCCCCCCAGGCTGAGACCAGTGAAAACAAAACTAAGCTAAACTAAATCAAAAACAAAAATAGCCTCATTCTGTAATGAGAACAGAAACAGTGGAGGCAACAAAAATGACCCAGGTAAACCATCACAGCTAAATCTTCACACATGGCCTTTGTCTCATGTTTTATTCTGTGAATTGTAAGACTGCTGTAGGAATTGTGGAAAGAAATGATGATATTTTTTTTCTCTACACTAATTGGAAATAAGTGGGTTTTCCTTTAGCTATTACTAGTCATTTAAAAAAACAAAAACAAGCAAACAAATAGGACACTGAGGTGGTTTGTGTTTAAGTGACTGGTAGCATGGTGACTGTCTTTACAGTGCTGAAAAACTAGCTGTCAACCCAGAGTAGCATGTCCAATAAAATGTCTTTAATAATCAAAGTGAAATTTGGACATTCATCGTAAACAAAACAAAGATTGCTCACTAATTTTGCACATGGATAAAAATGCATAGAATGGCAAGAACCATGAGTGACTACAATAAACCAAGGTCTCTGCTGCATATATTTAATTAATCACATCACCCACACATCAGCAGTCATCATACTTTTAAGCAGTCAGAATGGGTTTAACAATTATTCCCATCATTTGAATCAAATGCTGTCAATGATTGTTTTGAAGACTTAGGTCTTCTCTGCAATGTTTTGCTTTGCTTAGTATCTATCATTCAGGGACAGAGAACTGGAGCATAGGGGTACAAAATACCATGGGGTGAACAGGTAGGGTTCCTGCGGTGATTCGTCTCAATTGTCAGCTCAAGGAGATCTGGAATGAACTAAGAGGCATGTCTAAGGTGTGCCAATGAAGCTATTTCCAGGAAGGCTGGTGTGGGTAAAAGACCCTAGAGTGATCAACACCTTACAGCAGGTGACCAGGATATAGTGAGGCCCAAGGAGAAAGTGCTGTCTGCTTGCCTGACATCGCCTTTTTTATTTAAAGTGAATCTACAGCCTTTGCTGCTGTGGACATCTTTCACTGACATCTGATCTAGCATCTCCAGCCTTCTGCTGTGAACTGAAAGCCATTGACTCTAGAAATCTTCTTGGGCTTCAGCTCCAAATTGAGACTTGGACTATCCAGCCTGTAACAGTTATATGCCATTTTAATAAAGGCTCTATTCTAAGATTTATGCAACCTATAGGTCCCGTTCCTCTAGAGAACCCTGATTGATACAACCCTCAATCCAGGATTTTTTTCAATAAAATAATGTACTTGCCCAATTGTTTATTTTTAGAATAAGGCTAAGTGGCTTTTGTATAAATGCCTAAATGAAAGACTAGGGGGATGAGCAGCATGTTGGCAGCCTCACATCTAGTTTTTTCTCTCCTTAGAGAGCATCTGCATCTGGATTCGGGATGTTTGGCAGCTGTTTCATGGACTCTTCAGGAACTATTTACACAAAGAAATCAGTAGTTTTGAGAAAATCCCCACTTCAGGAAACTTCTTGAGCAACAATCCCTTCTAAGATTATTCGGTTGAGGGACTTCTAGGTTGTTTCCAAGTTCTGGCTATTATAAATAATGCTTCTATGAACACAGCTGAGTAAATGTCTTTGTGGTGTGATTGTGCATCCTTTGGGTATATGCCCAAGAGACGTATTGCAGGGTGTTACAGTAGGTTGTTTCCTAATTTTCTAAGAAACCACCGTACTTATTTCCAGAGTGGCTGAACAAGTTTGCATTCCCACCAGCAATGGAGGAGTGTTACCTATACTTTGCATCCTCTCCAACATAAGCTATCATTGGTGTTTTTGTACTAGCCATCCTAACTAGTGTATAGAACCTACATCCAGCAACTGATGAAGCAGATACAAAGATTCATAGCAGAGAACTGGACTGAGCTCCCAAAGTCCAGTCAAAGAATGGGAGGAGTGAAAATACAAGCAAAGAGGTTAAGACCATGATGGGGATACCCACTAAAACAGCTTACCTGAGCTAATGAGAGCCTACCAACTCTGGCCTGACAGAGAGAGAATCAGCATAGAACCAAACTAGGTCCTCTGAATGTGGGTGACAGTTGTATGGCTGGGGCAGACTGTGGGGCCACTGACAGTGAGACCAGGATTTATCCCTAGTGCTTGTTCTGGCTTTTTGAAACCCATTCTTTCTAGAGGAACACATTTCTCAGCTTAGGTATAGTGGGGAGGATCTTGGTCCTGCCTTAAAGCAATGTGTAGACTTTGTGGACTCCCTATGGGAAGCCTTACCCTCTCTGAGGAGTAGATGGGGGTAGTATGGGAGGGGAGGAGAGAACAGGAGGAGGGTAGGGAGTGGAAATTGGATTTGGCATGTAAAATAAGAAAAGATGGTTTTTTTTAAAATAAATTTTAAAAAACAACCCTTGATAAGAGTCCAGAAAACCAGTGGTGGTGACAGTAGCTATGGTTGTATGTGAAAATATCCCCTAGAAAATCTTAAAAATAATAGGAAGGAGGACTCCGCCAGTTGCAAACTAAGAACCTGCATTAAACAAGTAAAAAGCAGAGAAACTTCTACAAGATACATATTCATGGGAAACAGATGTGACGACGGGCATAGTCTGCTATCTTTGCTGACAGATATTAATTTGCCACCATTACTAGATTAGCTTACAACCTTTCTTCTTTATGTTCAGGACCTTAGCTTCTACAAAAGATGCTTTCAACTATCTCTGGCAGCCAGAATGAAGAGTGTTTATGACAAAGAGACAGTTCTGAGGGCACACAATCACTATGTTACCCTTTCTAGGGAAAATTAATAAAAATTAAATTTTAAGTAACTTTTAAAAATAAAGATTGCAGTGAGAAGTTTGACGCTTGATGGTGGAAAGGCCATAAAGTCAGACCACGGAGCCCAAACACAGAAAAACAAAAAAAGAAAGACAGAGAGAAGAAGAGCAAGAGAAAAAGGGGAAAGAGATAACAGTGAGGACACATAAGAACAAAGAATTTGGAAGTTGACAGCAACAAGCAGGCAATTTCTTCCTAGAAGTCAAACCTCTCCAGGACAAGAGCCCGAACATAAGTCAGAGCAAAAAGAACAATCAACAGAGATGTCGAACCAATAAAATGGAGCAGAGAAAACACAAGACCAAAACTTTGGTTACTCAACATTGTTAGCTCCTGTGAGGGTCTGTGTCTCTGGCTAATGGTATTATTAGGAATTTAGCTTCTCTATTTGTGTGTGGTAAATAAAAAATAATTATTATTTTTATAAAAGTTATACATTCATATACATTCTCATAAAAGGAATTCCATCTTTCATCTGTCAGAATGGCCAAGATCAAAAACCCTGATGACAACTTATGCTGGAGAGGTTGTGGGGGAAAGGGAACACTCCTGTATTGCTGGTGGGAGTGCAAGCTGGGACAGCCCCTTTGGATATCAGTATGGTGATTTCTCAGAAAATTAGGAAACAACCTACCTCAAGACACAGCAATACCACTCTTGGATATATACCCAAAAGACTCTCAATAGTACCACAAGGACATGTGCTCAACTCCAAACGCATCAAAGACCTCAACAAAAACCCAATGTGCTGAACCTGATAGGAAGGAAAGTGGGGAATATCCTTGAACTCATTGGCACAAGAAAAGACTTTCTGAACAGAAACCATAAGCGCACTATGATTAACAATTAATAAATGGGACCCCATAAAACTAAAAATCTTCCTCATGGCAAAGGACACCATCATCCCATCCAGACAAAGTGGCAGCAAACAGGGTGGAAAAAGACTTTTAACAACTATACATCTCATGGGTCTAATATCCAAATTATATAAAGAACTTTTAAAAACTGGATATCAAGAAAATAAATCAATTTTTTATTTTTTATTGATTTTTATTGAGCTCTACATTTTCCTCTGTGCCTCTCCCCTCCTCTTCAACTCTCTCCCAAGGTCCCCATGCTCCTAGTTTACTCAGGAAATCTTGTCTTTTTCTACTACCCATGTAGATTAGATCTATGTATATCTCTCTTTAGGTCCTCATTGTTGTCTAGGTTCTCTGATATTGTGATTTGTGGGCTGTTTTTCTTTGTTTTATGTTTAAAAACCACTCATGAGTGAGTACATGTGATAATTGTCTTTCTGGGTCTGGGTTACCTCACTCAAAATGATGAATAAACCAATTTTTAAAAGAGAGTACAGATTTAAACAGAGAATTCTCAAAAGAGAAAATTCAACACTTAAAAAGTGTTCAGCATTCTTAGTCATCAGGGAAAGGAAAACTAAAACTACTTTGAGATCTCATCTTATGATCACAGTGGCTAAGATCACTGAACAAGTGACAACTCATGCCGGCAAGGATGTGGAGTAAGGGAAACACTCCTGCAATGCTGGTGGCAGTGAAAATTTGTACAGCTATTATGGAAATAAGTGTGACGCTTCCTCAGGAAAGTGGGGAATAATCTACCTTAAGATCTTGCTAGAGCACTCTTAGGCATATACACAAAGTGTTGTATTGAGGGACTCGGGCTGTGTTCCCAGCGCCGGGCCCCTTGTTCTATCCCGGCTCCCTGTGTGTACCCGAAATAATTACACGGAAACTGTATTCATTGAAATACTGCCTGGCCCATTAGCTCTAGCCTCTTATTGGCTAACTCTCACATATTTGTTTAACCCATTTCTAATCATCTGTGTGTCACCACGAGTCGTGGCTTACCGGGAAAGATTTAGCGTGTGTGACCTGGCAGGCTTCATGGCGGCAGCTCTCTCTGGCTCCGTCCCCTTCCCAGTATCCTGTTCTCTTTCTCCTGTCTATCTAAGTCCTACCCTATCAGAAGGCCAAGGCAGTTTCTTTATTAACCAATAAAAGCAACCCAAATACAGAAGGACCTTCCTACACCAACAAAGGATGCTTCATCCTACCAGAGACACTTACTAAACCATGTTCATCACTGCTCTGATCATAACAATCAGAAACTGGAATCAATAGAAGTTCGTCAATAGGTTAAAGGATTTTTTAAAATGTACTAAATTTACACAATGTGATATTACTCTACTATTAAAACAAAAAAATGGAACCATGACAGGTAAATGGAAGGAACTAGAAAATAATCATCCTAAGTAAAGTAACCCAGACCCAGGGATAAAATACAGTATGTATTCACGTACATGTGGATATTAGCTTTTAAGTCAATGACAAGTAAGCTATAATGAATAGAACCACGGAGGTTAGGTATAGAGAAATGAACTTTGAGAGAGAGAGAGATCTCCCTAAAAGGGGAAATAGAATAGATAGTTATGAATATGAGAGGACATGAAAAGGAGAATCAAGCAGGGAGCGGAAAGAGAAAATGGGGACAAAAAAGGGAATAAAGGGAGAGGCCACAAAATTAAGGGCAATCAGAGGGGTAGTATGGAAATACAATACAACAGAAGCTTCTAAACTATATACACATATAAAGGCAATCTAAATGAAATTTCCAAATAATGGGGGAGACAAAGCCCCACTGGACAACTCTTTTTATCAAATGAACATTCCAGTATCAGAAATGGGTTACATCTAATTGAATTATTAGTCAAAGAAGCCCCATAGAAACCTCCAAACAACCCAGCCTGTAGCCAAGACTGTAGGTTGCTCTCCACAAACTGATTGCAAGAACTTGTTGCTGAAGATCACTGACCATGGAGTAGATGCCTACCTAGAGTCTTCACCCCAGGGGCTGGTGCTCATGGTTATTGGAAGATACTCTGCACATTACTAAAGGAGGAACAAAAGCAACAACTCAGCTACAAACCTTTTGATCTACAGTGGTGTCTTTCTTGCAAAATATTAGTGCAATGGTAGCACAAAGCTTATTTGAGTAACCAACTAATATCTAATTTGACTTAGAACCCACTCCACAAGATGGAACCCATACCTGACTTTACTCAGATGATCAAGAACTTGAGATTAAGTGGCCAGAGACCTAAGGGTAAAGCCAAATACTGCTGTTCTGCTAAAGGGGTGTAGCAATAAAATGACTCCTAATGACATTCTGCTATACTTGTAGAATGGTGCCTTGTTCAGCCATCATTAGAGAAGCTTCCTTCTGCACCAGATGAGAACAAATACAGAGACCCACGATCAGACATTATTCAAAGTGTGAGAGGCCTTGGAACACTCAGACCTAAATGAAATGTCTATCAAACTCCTCCTCTCAGAGCTCACAGAACCCTGTGGAAGAAGAGGTGGAAAGACTGTAAGAGCCAGATAGGATAGAGGATGCCATGAAACAAAGTCCTATAAATCACATACTGATTACAGAAACTGAGGCAGCATGGACAGGCCTGTGTGGATCTGCTCCAACTGCAGTCCTAGAACTGAAGTGAGAAGTAGACACATCCTCTGTCCCTAACCCAGAAGCTATCTCTAATTGATAACCACTTGCAAATGAATATTTAGTTTTCTTCAAGGGAGTCTCACTGGGGAAACAAACTATTCTTAAGGCTAGGCTACCTGCCCATAATTAAGGTCCTTCAATAGCATCTTTGGAGGTTTCTTGTCTCATAATAGGTCAGAGATTTTTTTCTTTTTTTAAGTTTATCTTTTTATTTATATTTTTATTTCTCTTTTTTTACCCTGAAGGTCTTTTATGTACTGTGGGTTCCAGTTTTGTGTTTTTATGGGATTCTTGAATGTGTGGATGAGTTGGTCTCTACATCTGTATCTGATTCTTTTGCCTTTTCTTGGGCTCTTTTCCTTCTATTTGTATGTTTGTTTGTTTGCTTGCTTGCTTGGTTTGTTTTGTTCTATTCTGATGTGTTTGTTTTGGCTTTATCTTATTATATTTTATCTTATTGTTATTCCTTAGAGGTCTGTTCTTTTCTAAAGAGTGACAGAGGGGGATTGATCCAGATAGGAGGGGAGGATGTGTAGAGGGAAGGAAAAATATAACCAGGATATATTATATGACAAACCCTATTTTCATTAAGTGAAAAAGCATCTATGTCTTGAACAACTAGCAATCTTTGTTTTTTTCAATTATCAGAGGGTATTACAGAGCAAATAAAAATAATTCCTTTATCTATAGTCATTTATGGGACTGAGAAGATGGGTCATTAGGTAAGGTGCATGCCGTGGAAGCAGGAGGAACTAATGGACCCCTGACACACACATAAAAACAAATCAAAGCCACTAGTAGATTCAAATCCACACAGACACATTCTCACAAACCATACATACATGTATGCACACTTATAACACATACGTAGATACACACAAAATGATTCGTTTATTTAAATATCCCCAAACAAAGACATAGGGTTAGTGCTTTAATTGTGCATGAAAGACCACTGCAATTTTAGCCACAATATTGAACGACTGAAGAAGTAGTTCAATGACCTGTTTAACTCTACTTATTTAGTAGTCTGTTTTGAAATATAGAGTTGAATCCTTATTTTCCATTCTTTCACCCTCCCCTCAGATCACAAAAATGGTTTTCCAGACAACCATTTTACATTTTCAACTTCATAGCATAGTCTGTTCTGGAGACATGATTTCCCACTGTGTTCTGGACTGTGTTCCCATGATTTCTACTTTAGAGTCTGTAGTGAGTATTTGCCCCACCCATGACCTTGGGCTCTCTGGCCTGACAGAGGCAGAGCTTCTCCTTTGCTGATTTAACTTCTTTGTTAGAAAAAGGGGGGCAGACTCTCACTTCCTCAGTAATTCAATATTGTGGCTAAAATTGCAGTGGTCTCCCCAAGCGTGTTGCCCCTACACAAAGGACTCGCAGATGACTTTGACAAGGCGGGGCTTGTCATGATCACCCGACCAGTAGCTTCTACTATCACTATTGCCCATGTCATCATCATAGAAGGCTTCATCATCATTGATCCCACCCTTGCTCATTCCTCCTCTGCTACCTCAATCTCAGATTTTTGCCTATACTGCCTACAACATACATCATGATCTCATTTTTCCTTTGATGTCTGAGATGTCAAGTACACTTTCCCAATATGACTCAGGAAGTGTACTTTAGCTACTGCTAGCTACTGGTTTTGTCTTCAGTTCATGAGTAGAGCTATTGAGAAGTCTGAAAAAACATTGTTTCTTCTATAAAATTTTCATTTGATGGTAAATAGAATTTTCCTTCTTGACATTCAGCAAATTACCCTGGATATAACCTAATGTTCATTTTTTCT
>PVIU01026637.1:0-22936 GCA_004026605.1 Ondatra zibethicus | reverse complement strand
CTAAAACAGAAAAGCCTTAATGTTTGTGTTGTTGTTTATTTTGTTTTGGTTTTTGGAAACAAGGTCTTGCCATACAACTTTGATTTGCTTGAAACTCTCTATGTGGGCCAGGCTTACATGGAAAATCTGCCCATATTTTTGGTTGGTCCACAAGCTACATACATGGGTCAGATCCCAAGCAAGACTTAGGCAAAAAAAATAAAAAATAAAATAAACAGAAAAAAAACCCTGAACTAAACATGGTTGGTTGCTGTGTGCTTAGATTGTCTTCAGTAAAGAAGAAGGTCCTGGTGCAGTTTTCAGTAGCCTTAGCAACCTAATGAAATCACAAATTTCCTCTCTGCTCATCAACTTGGGTGTCTGTTCACTGAGAAGAGTTTTTTGTGGATAGTATCATCATCTTTCTTAACCCCTGACTTTTATACATATGTCAATGTAAGCATTGAAACTTGGGGGCCACAAAAACAGCTGCTATGTCCTGAATGTGGTTATCATCCCCAGTACAAAGATACCAGGGGGTCTTGGGTAGGAAACAGAAGAATTGGGTCAAAGACACATTGACTTAAGTTCATTTAAGTGTCCCCTTAGCTCATATACCAGAACTAAGGTCTGCTTCCCCTACCTGGCCCATATGCATACTGGGAGGGGAAGAGTCCCATCAACATCTGGCCAGGGCCTAGGTACAGATCCTAGCAACAGGGGCTCATTCTTCCCTCTTGTCTCCCTTTCTCTCTCACAGAAAGAGCTTGTCTCCAGTGTAGACGGGGGTGGCAATGCTTTTGGAACTAAAAGCACTCCCTGACACTTAATTTGAACCGAGATACCTCAGAACTTTTAATCAAATGTTTTCTTTTCAGTTCCCAGGTCTTTGATTTCGGGTTGACTTTGCTCTCATTGTGCCCAGGGTCAGAGGTATCTTTGATTGTTACTCCCAGATTTGCATAATTTACTTATTTTTCTTCAGCCTTTCCCCAATTTCTCTTTATTAGAAAAGTCTTTGCTTTTTTTAAATTGTAGTAAAAATTCACATAAACTATATTTGCCTCCTTAGCTGTTTTCATAATGTAATATAACTGTGAAGAACAGTACTGGTGGACTATAAGGTTATTGGCAATTAGGATGTCCACACAAAATGTGCCTTTTGAATATGCTCAGTTTATTTACACAAACCTTCCTTTCAATACCATGCTATTATAATGACTGCAGTAATATCAATCCAGACCATGATGGCACACTCCTTTAATCCCAGCACTCAGAAGGCAGAGATAGGCACATCTGTGAGTTTGAGGCCAGCCTAGTCTATAGAGTGAGTTCCAGGACAGCCAGGGCTACACAGTGAGACCTATCTCAAAAAACAAAAGACAAAACAAAATAATTTTATATTAATCTCATGTGAAAAGACCACACACACACACACACACACACACACACACACACACACGTGTGGAACAGTAGATGGGAAACCCTGCAGGCGTCCACTGGGGAATCCTCTCTCATGAAGGCACTTCAAGAGCAAGCTCAACTCATGTTCCTCTGGAAGTTCTTCAGCTGTGGCAGGTCATGAGGACAACAGGAAGGATACCACTGTTGGAAGTTCCAGAAGGTTCTTGAGTGCTTCAGACAACTTATAGTGTTGACAGGCAGGCATGTGTGAACTCAGCAATGGTGCCAGAAACTCAATAGTCACTTGAGCCAAGGTCATACATAGTGGCCAGTCTCAAAGTCCCTTTAGCTATGGGGATCAGCACAGAGGCTCGAGGTGCCTGTGTCTCAAGAGCACTGCTGGCATTGCCTCCAAATTTCCACTTTGGTCTTTTATTGTTGTTGTTATTCCAAGGAACTTCAGCTTTGCACAATCTGGGTTTATAACTTAGGGTTGGTTCACTAACATCTCAGAGCCACCTTGGGATTTTATTAGAGCCTGCCTTAGGCTTGGCTCATATTGGAGCTGCTTTGTGACTGGCTCCTTACCTTGCAAACATTATATTATTCCAAGTCACACAAAGTGGTTTCTTATGTTCATAACGATAATCCTACTAAGTGCCTTCACAGTATTGTATAACTGCCACCACTGTCCATTTCTAGATCCCCACTCCTCCAGAATGCTTTTTTTTCTTGAAAACTTTAAGCTCTAGGTAGCTTGGTTGTAGTAAGAATTCTAACTGATCTTAATAAATACACCTAGAGTCAGATATTTGGGGGTGAAAGCTGAAGGATCAGAGAAACAGTGTGATCAGCCACTAGAAAGACATGTTACCTTAACCAATGCTCAGATCAAAGGGGTGACCCTGTCCTCAGACTACTTCCTCAGACTGCATCCTCAGACTGCAAAGGCTATCCTCAGATTACACTGAGCTCCTGTCACCTCCGCCTTATATTACTCTCTCTGCCCAGCCATATCACTCCTGTCTCCACATCCCCAGTGCTGAGATAAAAGGTGTGGGATTCCAAGTGCTAGGATGAACTTTGTATGTGCTCTGTTTCCCTTTTAGACAGATTCAATCTCATGTAGCCCAGGGTGCCTTAAACTAACAGAGATCCCTTAGCCTCTATCTCCTAAGTCCTGGTATTCAAGGTGTGTGCCACCATTCCCTGGCCTCTAGTGGCTTAGCTCTGCACTCTGATCTTTGGGCAAGCTTTATTTGTTAAAACACAAACAAAATATCACTATATTTCCCCTTCTTGTCTAAATAGAAAAAGAAGGCTATAACTAATATGAGGAAAACTATATACAATAAGTACAATGACTATATGCAGTATATATAGGCAATAAGTATATCAACAATGTCTAATCCATTTGCATTTGACAAATTCTGAGTAAATACTACATTATCTATCCTATCTCAGTGATTCCAAAGTGTTGTTCATAATTTACTTTCTATCCTAATTTGCATTACCATCCCAAACTATCTTTTTATATCTTTCAACCTTATGCACTTTATACCTCTTTAATGAGTTTCTCTTCAAAGTCTAGTAAACAAGGAAGACTATAACTTTAACTATAAAGTCTTCAGCTCCCTCAGAGAACCTAGGAGGAAATATTAACTGACTAAGCAGGAAGTGTGAGCAAGTGACTTCCAAAAAATGTGAGAAATGACAGAAACAGCTGACTGCCTGGATGGTCACCCAAGGTTCCTCCACAATGTTGGGGCATCCATCTTTGGACTATAGGCTTAGAATATTTGACAGACATTTCTATAAAGCAGGATTTATGAAGGACTACCCACCTTGTCTGGGCAAGGTTTTGTAGTCACTCTCTTTTCTGTCCTGCTTGTCCAGTTAGGAAAACATACTGTCAGCAGTTGAGGCAAGGGCAATTTCTTGCCCAGTGGCTTACTTTTGCCAATGAGAATGAAAACTCCATGTGGAGTTCCTTTGATGCCTATCACCTTCTCTGAAGAAGATTGGTGCTGCCAGGAGGAGGCATGTCTTCTTGTCATAAAAGAGAAAAATAATATATGTTATTAAAATACCTTAAATGCCATATGATGTAGATCTCTAAAGTATTTGAAATGATCTATATTGTTGCATGGGAGGAGGCAGCAGGAAAAAAGGGGCAGTTTTAAAATGCCAGCTTTCTGGGCTGCTGCCAGCACAAGCTCTGACTCTTTCAGGCAAGAGGCCCAGCTACAGAGCATTTGAGTTGGGTTTGTGAACAACATGCTGCATGTGGCTTGCTTGTTGGCAACTTGGACTGGCATTGTACCTGAAACTGGAACGGTGTGCATGGCTCAGCTCAGTCATGCAAGCAGCTCTGCCATGCTGGACTGTGCAGAGCTAACAGGAACTACTGTATTTATAATAGTAATAGTGCTGCTTAAGTTTTAGATGGCAGGCAGATAGGTAGTACCATAGTACCCCTACTAATGTCTCAACTTAAGTTTTTAAGAAGTCCTTAACATTTTAAGAAGTGCTCCTGGACAATAAAGAATTATAGATTCACAATAGAACAGATTCAGACCCCCCCCCAAAAAAAGACCTCTAAGTGGGTCACAGTATTGGATAAATGTACATAGGCTTGGAAGAGAAAAGAAAACGAACATAGAGTCATAAAATAAAGTTAATGTCTTTAAAAAATAAGGTAAAGTCTTTAAAGAGACAGAGTACAGAAAATCATAGATTAAAAGGAGTAAAGAAAAATAAGCCATGTAAAAATGGAAAATTCACAGAAAATCTGGATTATTTATATTATTGTGTTTTCTTTGAATTTTTTTGACTGTGAAGGAGCTAAGCACAGAGAAACATTTCATTGTATGGGCTGCTAAGCTAAACCAGCATGTATATTATAAAGTTATCTTGACTTCAGAGTTTGGGTCTAAGGATCTGGTATTTGGAAAAGAGGTTTTTCTTTTGATTCCATAGAAGATGAGAACCTGTGGAATACTTCCAGACAAATATGGTTTGATAGACCAAACCCCCATGAAAGGTCACCATGAACACCCTCAGAAAATTACTTCATTCAACTGCTGACTGAGATGAACCTAGCACACAGGATTCACCATGAAAGACCTGATTAACAGTGCCCCCAAACAGCAGGAAGCAGTATGGACAAAACTATGCCCATATTCCCAAACATTGTTTATAAATATTCTTTTACATTTAAAAGGGGACATGATTTAAATATGAATAATTTGCATTGGTATGGATCTTGATTTACTGATACAAATTTAAGGTCAATTTTGTTATATGTATATGTATTTTTGATCTTGATTAAGGTATTGTGATTGTATAGTTCATTTAAAAATGTAATGTATAATTAAGAAATATAGGTTAATAGATAATCATCTATAATAGTCAAGTTTTTAGTCATGTTAGTTAGAACTTTTAGATGTACAGAGAAGTATTTCAGATGGATAGGTATTCTTCAAATCTTTCAGAGACCTTCAGAATATGGCATTTAAAATGTTTAAGAATTTAGGACTTTTCATGACAATGAGACACATCTGCTCCTGGCAGCACCAATCTATTTCAAGAGAAAGAAGGGCATCGAAAAGTCTCCTTATGGAGTTGGTTAGCCATTTGGGCAAGAAACTACTCTTGCCTGTACTGTTGCATAAACTGGACATGCAGGACCCACAGAGCCATGACTGCTGAACTTACCTAAAGAAGAGAGATGCTATGGAGCCACTGCCAGAGTCAGACATATTGAATCTTTGTTGGTAATCCACTGCCATGTGGCGATATACAGATTAATAGAAATGGGTTAAATCAAGATGTGGGAGTTAGCCAATGAGAGGCCAGAGATGATGGGCCAAGCAGTGATTTAATTAATACAATTTCTGTGTGGTTATTTCAGGGCTAAGCTGGCTGGGCAGCCAGGATGAACAAGCAGGCCCTCCCCCTACACTATCTATCTAAAATGTCTGTATGACCTTGAAACATACCTAATATAACTACAAGTTTGATTGTAATAGGTGAATGATTACTAAAATGCATTTCCTTATTATTCTATATAGTTGGTAATAATAACTCTGAAGAACTAGAAATTTACATTACATTGTGAAATGGCCTGCATTTCACATAGGTACAATAACTTTAACAAAAGTAGAAAGGTATGTACAGTATGTTCTAACAAAATTTATCCCAAATTTGTATCAATATACAAAACTTGTATATAATATACCAAAGTCCAAACCAATGTAAAATATTAAAATTAATAGTCGATTTTTACAAGTATATTCAATAATATACCCTTTAATCCTATCATATCTATATCTTCCCTTTTATCTTTTCAGAGTAAATTTAATAATCTACCCTTCAGCCTACAGGCCTATAGTATCTAGCAAACTTTTTCATGAAGCAAGAAATTTGAAGATCTTTTCTGACTTGCAATGGCAAAGTTAATCAGTTGCTTTCTTCTGTGTCCTGCAAAATATTTGCAGTTTTTGCTGTGAATGAGGAAACCTGAAGGACCATTCCATCTTTTGGAAAGTTCAGCAGTCACTTTTATGGGTTCTGCATGTCCAGTTCATATAGCATATCATCAAGCAGTCCAGGTAAGAGCAGTTTCTTGCCCAAATGGCCAACAAACTCCATAAGGAGTCTTTTTGATACCCAGCTTCTCTTGAAGTAGATTCATGCTGCCAGGAAATGTGTCTCATTGTCATGCAAAGTCTAAATTTTTAAAGCAATTTAAATGTCATATTTTTAGTCTTTGAATTATAGATTATCTAGCTAACTGAAATACATCTCTTTATATCTAGAAAACCTAACCAACATGACTACTAGTTTGACTATTATAAATGACTATCTATTAATCCATAATTTTTAATTAAACATTTTTAAATGAGATACACAAGCATAATATCTGTTGGTGTCATGCTCTTAAATTTACTTCCTGCTGTCTAGGGTGATGACATCTTTGGTGAGATCCTGAAAAAACTTTGGGTTAATTGTCAAGTCCTGGGAGAAGTAGTTCTATTATTTGTTTTCATCTCTACCTAATGGAAAAGTACAGGGCTTGTCTCAAGATAGAGCAGTCTATGAGGCTGGATCATCTCAGTTACCCACTTCAAAATAGTTCTGTGGAGGTTGTGGTCCAAAGCAAATCTTTGGGTGGTGTTTTTTGGGGTTTTTTTGGTTTTTTTTTTTTTTGTTCTTTTTGTTTTTTTTTTTTTAGCTTAGAGGTGTTATCATAGTCCTGATGGAATTGTCACTGTGGGATCCTGTCAATTTTTTGGAGACTTCAGAGATTTCATTTGGTCAGATTATTTCTTTTCTTGGTAATCTTTTCCAGTAGTTGTCCCTTTTTCATTGGTTGCTTATTTGTCCAAAGGTCTTTAAATTCTTCAAGATGGATGTTTTTATTTTCCTAGTGAGACAAAAATAAACAGTTTCAGGAGGTTCCATTTATTAATTTTTTCTCTCAGTGTCTGTGCTACTGGAGTTATATTTAGGAAGTGATCTCCTGTGCCAATGTGTTCAAGTGTACTTCCTACTTTCTCTTCTATAAGATTCAATGTGACTGGCTTTATGTTGAGGTCTTTGATCCATTTGGACCTGAGTTTTGTGCATGGCGATAGATATGGGTCTATTTTCATTCTTCTACATGTTGATATCCAGTTATGAGAGCACCACTTGTTAAATATGCTTTCTTTTTTCCATTTGATATTTTTTGCTTCTTTGTCAAAAATCAGATGTTCAAAGGTGTGTGGATTAATATCCAGGTCTTCTATTAGGTTCCACTGATCCTCCTGTCTGTTCTTATACCAATACCAGGCTGTTTTCAGTACTGTAGCTCTGTAGTAGAGTTTGAAGTCAGGGATTGTGATGCCTCTAGAAATTCTTTTATTGACAGGATTGTTTTGGCTATCCTGGGTTTTTTGTTTTTCCATATGAAGTTGAGTACTGTTCTTTTGAGGTCTGTGAAGAATTTTGCTGGGATTTTGATGGGCATTTCATTGAATCTGTAGATTGCTTTTGGCAAGATTGCCATTTTTACTATGTTAATTCTACCTACCCAGGAGCATTGGAGATCTTTCCACTTTCTGGTGTCTTCTTCAATTTCTTTCTTCAAAGATTTAAAGTTTTTGTCATACAAGTCTTCCACCTGTTTAGTTAGAGTTACTCCAAGATATTTTATTGTATTTGTGGCTATTGTGAAGGGTTATGTTTCTCTGATTTCTTTCCCAGTCCTTTTATCATCTGTGTACAGGCTGAAAGACACTTAAGGAAATGTTCAACATCCTTAGTCATCAGAGAAATGCAAATCAAAACAACTCTGAGATTCCATCTTACACCTGTCTTAATTAAGGGAGCCATTTTAGAGTTGGCAAGAGGCTTGGCTCTAGAGGGTTTCCCAGGAATGGCCAAGATCAAAAACACTGATGACAACTTATGCTGGAGAGGTTTGGGGGGAAAGGGAACACTTCTGCATTGCTGGTGGGAATGCAAGCTGGTACAACCCCTTTGGATGTCAGTGTGGTGATTTCTCAGAAAATTAGGAAACAACCTTCCTCAAGACCTAGTAATACCACTTTTGAGTATATATCCATAGGATGCTCAATCATGCCACAAGGACATGTGATCAACTATGTTCATAGCAGCATTGTTTCTCATAGCCAGAACCTGGAAACACCCTAAATGCCCCTCAACCGAAGAATGGATAAGGAAGATGTGGTACATTTACACAATGGAGTACTACACAGCAGAAAAAAATGACAGCTTGAATTTTGCAGAAAAATGGATGGAGCTAGAAAACATTATTTTGAGTGAAGTAACCCAGACACAGAAAGACAATTATCACATGTACTCACTCATAGGTGGTTTTTAAACATAAAGCAAAGAAAACCAGCCTACAAACCACAATCCCAGAGAATTTAGACAATAATGAGGACACTAAGAGTGACTTACATAGATCTAATCTACATGGGAAGTAGTAAAAGACAAGATCTCCTGAGTAAATTGGAAGCATGAGGACCTTCGTGGAGGGTTGAAGTGGGAGGGCAGAAGCAAGGAGGGGAGCAGAGAAAAATGTAGAGCTCAAAAAAATCAATAAAGATCAAACAAAAGAAATCCTTCCCCAATCCTTATTTTGGGGAGGTTCTATTTTAGATTAGATTAGATTAAGCAGCCAAGATGCTTGATGAACTGTTATCTCTTCTAATTAAGGTCTCCCTTGTTCAAATCTAATCTTTATCAATTTTGATGGTATGTAACACAATTAATAAAAAGCCCAAGATAGATAGTGGGGCTCAATCTAAAGATCAGAAAAACAGAGCAGCCAAGTCAATAGAGAGCTCTTACCTCTAAGAAATCCTCAGACAGAAAAAACACTAGTTCCTGTCTCATCCTGGCATATATTCTTCTCTAATGTTGGGATTAAAGGTGTGAGCCATCACCACCAAGATCTGTTTCTGCATTGATCTTGTGTAGCCCAGGGGGACCTTGAACTCACAGAGAACTATGTGCCTCTGTCGTCAAAATCCTAGAATTAAGGATGAGTAACACCACTGCCTGGCCTCTAGTGGCTTAGATTTACCTTCTGGCCTTCTGGAAAGCTTTGTTCATAAAACAGATAAGATATCACCATATTTTCCATTTTTAACCAAAATTTTAAAAATAAGATTAAAAAGGCTATGACTAATATGAGAGTAACTATATGTAATAAGTACAATAACTATATGCAATATATACAATCAATAATACATCAACAATGTTTTGTCCATTTGAATTTGACAAGTTCAGAAAATTACTACATATGTATCCTCTCTTGGTGAGTTCAAAGATGTGTGCCTTATTTATTTTTTACTATAACTTGCATTACCATCCAAAATTATCTTTTGATATCTCTCAACCTTCTGTACTTTACATTTCTTTAGGGAAGTTCTTTTCTAAGTCTTGTAAACAATGAAAACTATAACTATCTAGTCTTCAACTACCTCAGAAACCCAAGGAGGAAATAGTATTAACTGAGTAAGCAGGAAGTGCAAGCAAGTGAATTCCAAACATTGTGAGAAAAGACGGAAACATTTGGCTGCCTGGCGAGTCACCCAAAGTTCCTTTGCAATATTGTAGCATCCATCTTCAGTCTACAGGCCTAGACTATCTGACAGACTTTTCTATGAAGTTTGAAGGACTTTCCTGCCTTGTCTGGGGAAGGTTTATCAGTCACTCTTTTTTGTTTCCTGCTTGTCTAATTATGACAGCATACTGTCAGCAGTTGAGACAAGAACAACTTCTTGTCCAATGGTGTACTTTTGCTACAGAGAAAGCAAACTCCATGTGGGGTTTCTTTGATGTCCACCATCTTCTTTGAAGTAGATTGGTGCTACCAGGAGGAGATGTGTCTTCTTGTCATAAAAAAAAAAGATTGGATTGGACTTTGGTATATTGCATACAAATTTTGTATATTTGTATATGTTATTAAAACACATTAAATGCATATTTTCTAGATCTCTGAAGTGTTTAAAGATGACCTTTCTATCTAAAATATATCTTTGTTTGACCTTGGAAACAAAGGATACCTAATGTGACTACAAGTTTGATTATAATAGATGATTAACCACTGAACTGTATTTCCTATTATCCTAAACAGTACATTATAATTTTCAAGGACCATAAATTTGCATTACATTGTTAAATGAGTTGTATAGGTACAGTAACTTTAACAAGAGTAAAAATGTGTGTACAGTATGTTCTAAGAAAATTCATCTCAAATTTGTGTCAATATATAAAATTTGTATGCATTATACCAAAGTCCAATTCAATGTTAAACATCGAAAACTAGTAGTTGCTTTTTAGAAGTAAATTCAATAATCTGCCTTTTTATCTTATCATATCTATATCCTCCCCTTTTCCTTTTAAAACAAGATCCTTGAATCTATTTTTTTGTCTAACTTTTTTCCTGACCATTACCAATAACAACTTATAACAAACTACTCTAAACAATGACAAATATTCATAACCCACTGAATAACCAAAAAGCACCCACCCCACCTCTTGGGAATGTGGGCATCCTATTCTTAAATTGACTTTATGGGGGTGACAGCATCTTTAGGTGATCCTGAAAAGAAAAGTTTGAGTTAATTGTCAAGTCCTAGGGGAGTTAGCTGTATCATTTGTTGTCAAGTATCTGCATAATGGAAAAGTGCAGGGCTTGTCTCAAGTCCTGGCTAGAGTAGAATGTTAGGCTGGACAAACAAGATATCACCACATTTTCCCTTTTGTCTAAAAATTAAAAAGGAAGGTTATAACTAAGATAAGTAAAACTATATACAATAAGTACAATAACTCTATACAATATGTACAGGCAATGAATATATCAACAATGTCTAGTCCATTAACAATTGACTCATGCTACAGGACCCCCTGGAATTGAAGGTCTCTTTCTAAAACAAGATCTCACTATATAACCTTGGCTGGCCTAGAACTTACTATGTAGACCAAGATAGCCTTGGATTCTGGGTGGTCCTCATGTCTCATACTCCTTAGTGCTGGGATTATATGCATGCATCATCATGCCAAGCTTTAAAACTTTATGCTTTCCCAATATACACAAAAGTATAAGGAATATACATCAGGAATCTCTAAGAGTCTGTAACACAGATTCAGAGGCTGTATGACCACACAGACTTGTTCGCTTAAACAAAAATCTTTATTTACTCTCTTCATGTAACTTCTTTTTAGATCATATTTTTCCAAGATATAGAAGATATTTTATGCACAGATTTTGATATATCTATTATTCTCAAGAAAATTTTTATTTAAAATACAGCTGGTCATGGTAATTCAGGACTATACTTACAACCACTTGGTTTCCTGAAGTGGGAGGATCATTTGAGCACAGAAGTGTGAGTTGTGCCTGAAAAACATGGCAAGGCTTTGTCTGGCTGCAGGGGGTGGGGAGATTTTTAATTACATTAAGATTCTCTGTCTCCGTAATTCATAACTATAAAAATTGAGTGCAAGTGGTGCTGGAGAGGGAGCTCGGTGGTTAAGATCAATATTTGTTCTAGCAGAGGAAATAGGTTTGATTCCCAGCAACCATATGGCAGCTAACAACCATCTGTAACTCCAGGTACCCACAGACCCACATGCAGACACGCATACACATACACATAATTAAAATGATAATAATAAATTACATCTTTTAAAAAGTTCTCTGAAAGGCTAGCATTATGGCTCAGTAGTTAAGAGTGCTGGCTCCTCTGGCAGAGGATCTGGGTTCAGTTTCCAGCACCCCACATGGTGGCTAATATTGTCTGCAATTCCAGTTCTAGAGGACTGGACACCTTCTTCTGGCCTGTGCAGGAGTTTTCAGTGTGTAAAGTTTAGTAATTCAGGGCTGGAGAGAAAGCATAGTGATTAAGTGCACTATCTGTTCTTGTAGAGGACCCAGGTTCAATTCTTAGAACCCACATGGTGCCTCACATCTATCTCTAACTCCAGTTCCAGGAAATCTTATCCTTTCTTCTGGCTTCTGCAGACACCAGACAAGCATGTGGTATGCAGACATACATTCAGGTAAACCACCCATACATGAAAAGTAAATAATAAATAATAAATCTAACATGTTTTAATAAATAAGGTGACTAGGAAAGAAAACTTTGAGGAAAATGACCTCAAAGTTGTATCTGCATTCAATATTTTCTTTCAAGGTTTGATTGAACTCAGGAGGCAGCAGTAGGCTGAGTTCACTATTTCAATGTCCACACATAGCATCGTTCCTGGTTGTTCTAGATTTAAAATGGCGTTTATATCCTTTGTGTGTCAGGACAGGGCTGGAAGGCATTGATCATGAATTGGACTATAGAACGAGATGAAAGGGATGCAAACATTTCAAAGAAAAAGCAGCCAACAAACCAACCAAACCCATGATGTGGGGAGTGGTGATTCAGGACCATGGACAGAGACACGCGCAGCCACACACCTCCTGAACCATGCTCATTATGTCTAGTAGCACAATAGGGAAGGCGTCTGTTACTGTGTGTAACAGTGACTGGAGTCAAAGCATTGGCACAGGTAGAAAGTCAACTGTGGAGACCAATATAATGATAAAGGATGTAAGGGAAAGGACCATTTAAATGTGAGCACAAAACAAATAACGAGCATGGCATTAGCCAAGTCTGGGTAAAGTAGAAAAGGGAAGGCAATCCAGAGCTGAGGATAAAAAGCAACACTTTCATGGAAAGAGACAAGAAAGCAGGTCCTCACATAGTGCTTAGGTGGGAAGGTTTTCTTCCCTTATGGCTGAAATCAGCTTAAATTGGGTTAAATCCCCAAGAACACAATGCATGCCATGACAAGGAGACCAAGGTAGAAGGCTGCTCCTGTGTGGACAAATACAGATTTTCAGGGCTCCTGTATGTGAACAGGACTGGACAGATGTTACTGAATATACCTGTGACCTCAGCCCTCAGGATCCCTTTGGTCTTGACATATAAAAACAGGTATCTTAATTCACTACCAATTCTTTTGCACTATTCCAGAGGAGATATAGAAAAAAATAATGAAGCCAAGTGTGGTAACACACGCCTACATATCCAACACTTGGGAAGTCAGGAGACTCACAAGTTCAAGGCCAGTCTGGGCTGTAGAGTATATAATGAGACCCAATGTCAAAAATCAATTTTTGAGTGGTAGGGGGAAGGAAATAAACATATGGCTCGGTAGTTGAGACTCGTTCTTCTAGAAGATTTGAATTCAGTGTCCAGCATTCATGTCTGGTTGTTCACAACCACTTGTAGCTCCAGCCTCTTCTGGCCTCTACCATACTGCACACATCGGGGGTACACTCACACATACAGAATAAACAGAAATAAATCAAAAATTGCAATTTGTAATGTGGAAAGATCAAGGGTATGAACACTGATGCACGAAGGCAAGGCTATTTCTCTGCTCTCTTCTTAGATATTTCCCTTCATTTCTTTTTTAACCTCTCAAGAGTCAAGTGAAGAGAATTCTAATTGAATGTGAGAACACTCCAAAGAAACAAGATAAGAGTTTTGTGACCTGTTTCTTCACAACAAAGAATTATTCTTGGAATGTATTTTCATGCCCCCCCACCAGATATTACAGATAGAAGTTTATTTCCGATTACTCATTATTGCTTGCTGTTGTTATTCAATTAAATGTTTAAATTATCCTTTTTTACCTTTGTGAAAAAAATATGTTTTTACCACATGTGGCATGTCCTTGTGATTGCATACAACTTGAACTTATAAGAACTTTACTTATGTGATCTCTCTTAACCTCAGAGTATAAATTGTCTCAAGCTCTGAATGAAGTTGACTATTACATGAAATTTTAGCCTACTTCATTTACCGGTCCCACTTTCTCAGATCCCATCACCTTTAGATTGGTGACAGAAAAATATCATCTCTTATCCAGGACAAGAAGGTAATCTATGCAATCTTGTACACGTATGTGAAATAAACATTTTTAGAAGAAACAATGCAGGAGCACAGTGTACACAGTCCTTAACACCAGTCAGGTGTGGTAGTGTGCTTGTTTAATCTCAGCACTTGGGAGATAAAGGCAGAAGAAAGAAGGTCTCTGTGAGTTGTGTTGTGGGCCACAGGGTTAAACAATGAAAATACAGTGAACAAATCTCTAAGCTAACTCACGGAAGCATTCCAATCAAAGAAACACAACATGCAAAGATTTGGCATACCTGCCTTTTGAATAGTGCCTGTCCATTCAGTAAAACCCTTGTGAAGCCACAGTGCTCCCATTTTTCCACAGTAGGATTAATCCTAAAAACCTCAGCAGTGTATTAATCAAAACCTCAGCAGTGTATTAGTCAATCATAACTCCCTTCTGTGCAGCTGTACTTGATGACTTTTCATTTAACTGTATAATCTTGATATATAGAATATGTACTGGGTGCCTTGAATTCTGGAAAAGGCCCCTAAAAAAGGAAATGTTTCTCATTTGGGCATCAGTGGAAACAAAGCCAACACTTGTCCTGGAGGCTGGGAATGTCAAGTTCTGGATTTTCCACAGTTTCTCCTTTGATCTAGCTACCTTGGATATTATCTCTTGGGCTAAGAGATTCCATTCCTTTTAATCAGCTAGCATATGTTGAAAATATAAATGCAGATAAAGTGTCATATGTTGTTGGAGGCTGCTCATTTATTCCTGGCTGCTTAGAAATAATCACACAGAAAATGTATTATTTGCAATACTATTTGGCCAATAGCTTAAGTGTATTTCTAGTTAACTCTTACATCTTAAATTAAACCATTTCTATTAATCTGTGTATCACCACTTGACTATGGCTTACTAGGTAAAGTTCTGCCAGGTATCTGTCTCTGGTGGGGGCTACATGACTTCCCCTGACTCTGCCTACTTTCTCCCAGAATTCAGTTTAGTTTTCCTGCCATAGCTCTGTTCTACCATATCATGGACCAAAAAATCTTATTTATTAATTAACTAATAAAAGCAACACATATACAGAAAATTTTTCCACACCAATTCCCCTTTTCTTTTTAAATAAAAAGGAAGGCTTTAACTTTAACATAGTAAAATTATAAATAACAAAAGAGTTATCAAGCAAGAATTAGAGTTATAATATTGACATCTACTTTATCTTTTATTATAACTAAGGAAAACTATAACTATCAACTCCATCAAAGACTTCAGAAGGATATAATATTATCTAAGTTAACAAGAAGTGCATTGTAAGCAACTTCCAAAACTCAATAATTGACAGAGACATCTCACTTCCTGGATCGTCACCCAAAGTTCTTCTGTGTCATTGGAACATTCATCTTCAGCCTATTGGCCCATAGTGTCTGGCAGACTTTTCCATGAAGCAGGAAATTTCAAAGACAGTTCTGCCTATATTGGCATTTGTCAGTCACTTTCTTCTGTGTTCTGCAGAATGTCTAGCAGATTTTTTCATGAAACAAGAACCCTGAAGGACTGTCTCACCTTTAGGCAAGTTCAGCAGTCATTTTTCTGTGGGTCCTGCAAATTCAATTCATACAGCAGCACATCAAGCAGTCCAGGCAAGAAAATTTCTTGCCCAAATGGCTAACCAACTCCATAAGGAGCCTCTTTGATGCCTATCTTCCTCTTGAAGTAGATTGGTGCTGCCAGGAGCAGATGTGTCTCATTGTCATGAAAAGTCCTAAATTATTAAAACATTTTAAATGCCACATTCTGAAGGTCTCTGAAAGATTTGAATAATACCTATCTAACTGAACTATATCTCTGTATATCTAGAAAACTTAACTAACCTGACTACAAGCTTGACTATTATAGATGACTATCTATTAACCTGTATTTCTTAATTACATTACATTTTTAAATTAGCTTCACAAACACAATAGCTTAAGATCAGAAATATACATGTAACAAAATTGACTTTAAATTTGTATCAATAAACCAAGATCAATATCAATGCAAAGTACTCATCTCTGTAGTATATCCCCTTTTAAATGTAATAAACATTTGTAAACAGTATTTGGGAATTTGGGCAAAGTTCTCTCCAAATTGCTTCCTGCTTTTTGTTGGGCAAAGTATTTATTGGGGTTTTCACAGAGACCTTTAAGGAGGTCTTGGTCCATAAAACCGCATTAGTCTGGAAGTAATCCACAAGTTCCCATCTTCTGTGGAAACAAAAGCAGAACCTCTTTTCCAAAGCAAAAAAATCCTTAGACCCAAATTTTGAAGTCAAAGATGTCTTTAAAATATATATGTTGGTTTAACTTGTCAGCCCATACATTGAAATGTATCTCTGTACTTGTCTTATCCACAGTCAAAAAATTTAAAGGAAACACAATAATATAAATAATCCAGACTCTCTGTGTATATTCCATCTATACATGGCTTATTTTTTGCTCCATAATCTATGACTGTCTGTACTCTGTCTTTTTAAAGACTTTGTTTTAATTTTTTAAGAAACCATTTACTTCCTTTTTTAACTTTCTATACTCTTTTTCTTCTCTCTCCCAAGCCTACATACATTTTTTTCACACACTGTAACCCATTTAGAGGTCCTTTCATGTGAATTTGTCTTTATTGTGTGTCTGTTATCTTTTTCTGACAAAATGCATTTTTAAATGGTAAGCAGTGTGGGCACTGTGGCCCTGGATGCTGGCTCTACCTCTTCCAGACTTTCAATATGGTGGAAGTACCTTACCACCAGCTTTGGGACCACTTGGCAGGAACCCAGCTAACCACCTCAACTCTGGTAAGTAGTTGGCCCATGCTGCTACCAACTAACTTGCATCAAGCTGTCCACAAACCCCATTCAAGTGCTTGTACTCCTGAAAGAACCAGAGCTATTTGTGCAACTAGCATGAACCAGGAAGCCTTCTTAAAGGAGCCATGCCATTTTTGCTGCTACTGCTGAATCAGGAAGCCTTCTCTTAAATGAATTGTGCCTCTGCTTGTTTCTAGCAAACAGAGTCCACCTGAGAAAATGCTGCTACCATGAAACCATGCTTAACTCTGGGTTTGTTTTTATGTCTGAAATACCTTCCCAACCTCTCTCAGGTTTTCTGTGGATGTAGCTGGCCCACATGGCATACTATTATGTAAATGGAGACTTCTTGTTCATTCCCAGCTGCTCAGACCTGAAATAATCACACAGAAACTATATTATTTGCAATACTATGTGGCCAATAGCTTAAGTGTATTTTTTAGCTAGTTCTTACATCTTAAATTAACCCATTTCTATTAATCTGTATATCGCCACGTAGCTGTGGCTTACAGGGTAAAGTTCCATCAGTTGTCTATCTCTGGTGGGGCTATATGTCTTCCCCTGACTCTGCCTACTTTCTCCCAGCATTCAGTTTAGTTTTCCCACCTAGCTCTATTCTTCCCTATCATAGGGCAAATAATCTTATTTATTCATTAGCCAATAAAAGCAACAAATATACAAAAGGACTTCCCACACCAGCCATCCATTTTCCTCCACCATCTGATGCTTGTTGCCATGGTTACCACAAACTGTGTTCCCAGCCACCATGGGAATGGAAGTACTTAGAGACTGCCCAGCACTGCCACATTTTTCTTCCCTCTTTTTCTACATTGAACACCTGCAAACTTCAAGCTTAACTAACCATGCAAATGCAGTTTACACACAAACTCCCTTTCCCCCTCTTACAAATCAAAACCCCTTCCTTTATTTAGCCTTTTCAGATATACCCATGCACTTCATAGCCACATCCCCTCTGCGACATAAGTAAGCTAATATGTGCCTGCTTTGTCAGCCTTATCTGATTTCTTGGTCCTGTAAAATGCATGCCTGGTATCCTTGCTATTGACAAAGAATTGTTAATTGTGTCTGTGTAGGCATATGAACTAGAAACCTTGTGGAATTGGGAAGAACATTGAGAGAGAACATCAAAAATAGAGAGAGCACTGGAGAGAACATTGGAAGAACAAAGAGACATGAGAAAGAAACCCGAATATGCTGATTTGTTCACCCTCAGACCTTTTTAGTCAGTTTTCACTTGCTGTAAGTGTTCCTTCTGAATACTGAGAGGTTTAAGGGGTTGACACTCCAACAAACCTCGATAGTGAGTTGGAGGCCAGTGTGATCTATGTAGTGAGTTCCAGGCCAGCTAGAGCTATATGGTGAGACCCTGTCTCAAAAAAAAAATAGCAACTTCTTTTTTCAGAGATTGAGAATTAAAAAATGGTAAAGTCAGAGTTTATCAAGTTAGCAAGACCCAGTGGTGAGTGCTCCTGGTTCAGAGGTTTCTTTGTTCCACGTGACCCTGCCTCTGCCAAGCCCTCCCTTTTTTCTGTGAGGTACTTGGCCAGCAAGAAGACCCGCTATTGTAATGAAGGGATCCATCCAGAGGGGTAAGTGTGTGCCCGCCTGGCCAGCCGGACACCCCGGGAACGGAGTACAGGGCCCCTCCAATTCCCTAAATGTTTCTGGCCATTCAGCGGGGCTTCTCCCCAGCTATTGGCTTTCTCTATTTACCCCATGCCATCTTGCCCCCAAGCACTCCTTCCCATCTGCAATGTCCTTAGATCCACCAGCAGAGCCGGCTTCAGGGCAGAGGGGATCTGAGAGCCAACTCCAGTGCTGAGGGGACCTAAGAGAGGGCAGACCAAGAAAAACCCCTAGGACACAGTCAGCCACAGCAAAGATTGGTCCAAGGCACCAAGACTCTCCTGACTGCATTTGAAGGAAGAGATGGGCAGGTTTCAATGCAAGAATTCCTCCACCAACCTGAAAAGTAACATGATGACACCAGAATCCAGCAAACATGCAACAGGAAGACTTGAATACCCTAATCCAGAAGAAGAAGAAGAAAATGACTTTAAACATAACATTATGAAAGTGATAGAGACCCTTAAACAGGATGTGAAAAACTCCCTTAAAGAAATGGAAGAGAAGACAAATAAAAAGTTAGAAGAAATTAATAAATCCCTCAAAGATATCCAGGAAAACCAAGAAAAAAACAATCAAACAGGTAAAGGAAACAGTTCAAAACTTGAAAACTGAAATGGAGGTAATGAAGAAAACACAAACTGAGGGATGGCTGGATATGGAAAATCTGGGTAAACAAACAGGAACTACAGAGAAGTGTATAACCAACAGAATACAAGGGACAGAAGAAAGAATCTCAGACACTGAAGATACTATAGAGGAAATAAACTCATTGATCAAAGAAAACAACAAATTCTTAACGCAAAACATGCAGGAAATCTGGGACACCATGAAAAGACCAAACCTAAGAATAATATGGGTAAAAGAAGGAGAAGAATTACAACTCAAAGGCCCAGAAAATACATTCAACAAAATTATAGAATAAAACTTTCCCAATATAAAGAAGGATATTCCTATGAAGGTACAAGAAGCAAACAGATCACCAAATAGACTGGATCAAAAAAACATCCCCTCACCATATAATAATCAAAACACAAGACATACAGAATAAAGAAAGAATACTAAGAGCTGCAAAAGAAAAAGGTGAAGTAACATATAAAGGTAAACCTGACTTCTCTATGGAAACCATGAAAGCCATAAGGTCTTAGATATATGTGCTGCAGACACTAAGAGACCATGGATGCAAGCCCAGACTACTATACCCATCAAAGCTTTCATTCACCATCAATGGAGAAAACAAAATATTCCAGGAAAAAAACAAATTTAAACAATACGTAGCCACAAACCCAGCCTTACAGAAAGTACTAGAAGGAAAGCTACAACCCAAGGAAGCCAACAACACCAATAATAACACAGACATCTAACAACCTTCCACCATCACAAGTCACAAAAGAGAAACACACAAAAACTACCACCAAAAAAATAACCAGAGTTAACAACCACTGGTCATTAATATCTCTTAATATAAATGGACTCAATTCACATATAAGAAGGCACAGGGTTGAGACTTCATCTTGATGAATTTTTCCTGTTATGAGTATGAAGTGTCCATCTCCATTTCTTCTGACTGATTTTAGTTTGAAGTTGAGTGGGAAGTAGCCTGCAATACATGAGCACAGGGGACCACTTCCTATGTAAAACCACAGTGGCACAGACAATAAGAGCAACAATGAACAAATGGGACCTCCTGAAACTGAGAAACTTCTGTGAAGCAAAAGACACAGTCATTAAGACAAAAAGGCATCCTACTGAATGGGAGAAGATCTTCACTAACCCCACATCAATGGTCTGATCTCCAAAATATATAAAGAACTCAAGAAACTAGATATTAACATTCTAAATATCCCAATTAAAAAATGGGGTAATGATCTGAACAGAGAATTCTTAACAGAAGAAGTTTGAATGGCCAAAAGATACTTAAGGTCATGTTCAACTTGCTTAGCGATCAGAGAAATGCGAATCAAAACAACTTTGAGATACCATCTTACACCTGTCAGAATGGCTAAAATAAAAAACACCAATGATAGCCTATGCTGGAGAGGATGTGGAGTAAGGGGAACACTCATCCATTGCTGGTGGGAATGCAAACTTGTGCAACCACTTTGGAAATCAGTGTGGCAGTTTCTCAGGAAATTGGGAATCAACCTACCTCAGGATCCAGCAATACTACTCTTGGGAAAATACCCAAGAGAAGTCTAATAATACTACAAAAGCATTTGTGCAACTATGTTCATAGCAGCATTATTTGTAATAGCCAGAACCTAAAAACAACCTAGGTGCCCCTCAGTGGAAGAATGGATCAAGAAAGTGTGGAATATATACACATTAGAGTACTACGCAGTAGTAAAAAACAATGACATATTGAATTTTGCATGCACTATCCTGAGTGAGGTAACCTAAACAAAAAAAGACGATTATGGTATGTACTCACACATTAGTGGACCCTAGCCATAAACAAAGGACACTAAGCTTATAGCTTGCAAGCACAGAGAAGCCAAATAGCAAGGTGAACCCAAAGAAAAACATATATACATCCTCCTGGAAATTGGAAGCAAACAAGATCTCCAGGCAAAAGTTGGAAGCACGGGGGGCGGGGATAGAGGTAGGGGTATAGAGGGGTGGGGGAAGGGGAGAGGGGTAAGGAGAAGGGGAAAAGGAGGGACTGGAGAGAGCTTGGGGAAGTGGGAGGGTGGAGATGGAGGAAGGGTGGATATTGGAGAAGGGAATAAGATATCTACATTAAGGGGGTCATTTTAAGATTGGCAAGATACTTGGCTCTAGAGGGGATCCCAGGTGTCCATAGGGATGTCCCTAGGTACTTGGGCAGCAGAGGATAGGGTACCTGAACTAGCCTTGTCCCATAGTCACATTGATGAATATCTTGATCATCACCATAGAAATTTCGTCTGATGGATGGAGATAGAGACAGAGAGCCACACATCAGAGCAATGCACTGAGCTCCCAAGGTACAGTCGAAGACCAGAAGGTGGGAGAAGATGAGCAAGGATGTTAGGACCGTGAGGGGCTGGTCCACCCACTGAGACAGTTTACCGGAACTAATGGGAGCTCACCAAATCCAGCTGGACTGGGGAGCATATGAGCAAACTGGACTCTCTGAATGTGTCTGCCAATGGAGCCAGCCTGAGAAGCCATCAACAATGACACTAGGACCTATCTCTTCTGCATGTATTATCTTTTTGGGAACCTAGTCTATTTGGATGCACACCTTTGTAGGCCAGGATGGAGGGGGGAGGGCCTTGAACTTCCGACAGGGCAGGGTACCATGCCCTCTTTTAAGGAAGCAGGGGGAGGGAGGAGGGGTGAGGGAGTGGGAGAGGACTGGGAGAAGGGGAGGAAATGTAAATTTTTTTGAATGAAAAAAAATAAAAGAATATGAAAAAAATAAAAAGGCACAGGGTAAGAGAATGATTACAAAAACAGGATCCAACATTCTGCTGTTTACAAGAAACACACCCCAACCACAAAGACAGACATTACCTCAGAGTAAAGGGTTGGGAAAAGGTTTATCAATCAAACGGACCTAAGAAACAAGTGGGCGTGGCTACACTAATATCTAACAAAATTGACTTCAAACTAAAATCAATCAGAAGAGATGGAGATGGACACTTTATACTCATAACAGGGACAATTCATCAGGATGAAGTCTCAATCCTGAATATTTATGCCCCTAATATAAAAGCTCCCACATATGTAAAAGAAACATTACTAGAACTCAAAGCACACATCAAACCCCACACACTAATAGTAGGAGATTTCAACACTCCTCCCTCACCAATGGACAGATCAACCAGAGAGAAACTTAACAGAGAAATAAGAGAACTAACAGAGGTAATTAATCAAATGGACTTAGCAGACATCTATAGAACATTCCACCCAAATAGGAAAGAATATACCTTCTTCTCAGCATCTTATGGAACCTTCTCAAAAATTGATCACATACTCGCTAACAAAACAAACATCCACAAATACAAAAAAATTGTAGTAACCACCTGTGTCTTGTCGGATCACCATGGAATAAAGTTAGAATTTAACAACAATTCTACCCCCAGAAAGCCTACAAACTCATGGAAACTGAACAGTCAACTACTGAACCACCCCTGGGTCAAGGAAGAAATGAAAAAGAAATTAAAGTCTCCCTTGAATTCAACAAAAATAAAGACACCACAAACCCAAACTTATGGGACACTAAGAAAGCAGTGCTAAGAGGAAAGTTCATAGCACTTAGTGCCCACATAAAGAAACGGAGAAAGCACACATTAGTGACTTAACAGCACACCTAAAAGCTCTAGAAAAAAAGAAGCAGACTCACCCAGGAGGAGTAGAAGACTGGAAATAATCAAACAGAGGGCTGAAATCAACAGAACAGAAACACAGAAAACAATCCAAGGAATCAATGAAACAAAGAGCTGGTTCTTTGAGAAAATCAACAAGATTAGCAAACCCCTATCCAAACTAATCAAAAGGCAGAGAGAGAACACACAAATTAACAAGACCACAAAAGAAAAGGGGAACATAGCAAAAGACACTGAGGAAATTCAGAGAATCATTAGGTCTTACCACAAAAGCCTGTATGCTACAAAATTGGAAAATGTAAAAGAAATGGACTTTTTTAAGATA
>PVIU01026636.1:0-21697 GCA_004026605.1 Ondatra zibethicus | reverse complement strand
TGGACTGATGGCTGGGGAGCCTGCATGAGACCGAACTAGGCCCTCAATGTGGGTGAGAGTTGTGAAGCTTGGTCTGTTTGTAGGGCCCCTGACAGTGGGACCAGGATTTATCCCTGCTGCATGAACTGGCTTTTTGAAGCCCATTCCCTAAGATGATACCCTGCTCAGCCTTGATGCAGGAGGGAGGGACATGATTCTGTCTCAATTGATATGCCAGGCTTAATTGACTCCCCATGGGAGGCCTTACCCTCTCTGAGGAGTGGATAGGGGTAGGGGAAGGTGGGGGAACAGGAGGAAGGAAGGGAGAAGAACTGTGTTTGGTATATAAAATGAATAAAAATGTAAAATAAAAAGAGTTGCCATGGTCATGGTGTCTTATCACAAGATAGGCAGTTCTTCAAAAAATTGGGAATCAAACTACCTCAAGACCCAGCTATACCATTCTTGGGCATATATCCAAAGGACACTCCATCATACCATAAGGACACTTACTCAAGTATGTTTATACCAGCTTTATTCTTAATAGCTAGAAACTGGAAACAACTTAGATGTCCCTCAACTGAAGAATGGATTAAGAAAATGTGGTACATTTACACAATGGAGTGTGACTCACCTGTTCAAAGCAATGACATGAGGAAATTTGAAGGCAAATAGAAAGAACTAGAAAAGATTACCTTGAGTGAGGTAACCCAGACCCAGAAAGATGAGCATGGTATGTACTCACTAAAAAATTAACATTATCTATAAAATAAAGGAGGACCATGCTACAACTCACAGACCTAGAGATGTTAAGTGACCAGCATGGCTCAAGGGAGGGTGCATGTAGCTCACCATGAAGGGGAAATAAAACGGACATTGCCAGTGGATGGGGGAAAGGACCTGGAAGAGGGAATAGGGATGGAACAGGAGGGATTAGGTGGAGGGAGGTGGAGGGCAGAGTACGGGGGAAAGACAACTGGATTCTAGGTGTGGCTCGGGGATGAGCTAGAAACCTAGAACAATGGAAACTCCCAGGAATATGTGATGGTGACACTAAGTAAGACTGCTAGCAATAGGGAATATGAAGCTTGAACCAGCCATCTTCTATAACCAGGCAAGACTTCCAGTGGAGGGTCTGGGACACCAACCCAGCCACAAACCCTTTAACCTACAATTTGTCCTGCATACAAAACGTGCTGGGGTAAAGATGGTACAGAAGTTGTGAGGGTGACCAATTAATGACTGGCAGAGCTGGAGACCCATATCCTGAGTGGGAGCTTCCCACTGAGGACCAGGACCCAGAAGTAGTATACCCCAGAGACATAAGATAGAACCAAATACAAATTGGAAAAAAAAGTTATGAAATGATCCCTAATGCTATTTTGCTATACTCATAGATTGGTGCCTAGCCCAATTGTCATCAGAGAGGCTTCACCCAGCAACTGATGGAAACAGATGCAGAGACCCACAATCAAACATTAAGTAGATCTCAGGGAATCCTGCAGAAGATGGGGAGGAAGGATTGTAGGACCCAGTAATGTCAAGGGCACCACAAGAAAACCCACAGAATGAACTAATCTGGGTTCATCGAGGTTCACAGAGATTGAACCGACAACTAGGGAGCATGACAGGAGCAATTTAAGCCCTTTGCATATACATTACAGTTGCGTAGCTTGATCTTCATGTGGGACTCCTGGCAGTGAGAGCGGGGGATGTCGCTGACTCTGTTGCCTATTTTTGAGGCCCATTCCTCCTGCCAGATTACCTCATCCAACCTTAGTGCAGCTGGATATACCATGACTAGCTGATATCAATGGGATGCCCGCCTGTATCTGAAGAGAAACAGTGGGGGAAGAAAGGTTAGAGTTCGGTGGGTGGAGGTGCTGGAAAGAGGGGAGGAAAGAGAAGCTTTGGTTAGGATATAAAAGCAAAAATATAAAGCTTCAAAACAGACTAAACTGCAGTTGCTAATCTCCCAATGGTTCCAATCTCTAAACATCCTTTCTCTGGTCTGCCATTTTAAAATCTACCAGTAGATGGAACTCTAGTATTTATTAAATCAAATAATGTTTGCCTAAAAGTGCCTTTGTTTCCCACACTAGGCAGTATTTAGAAAAATAAATGCCAATCTCCAGGGGAGCTGCGGGGAACTCAGGCCTGGTACTGTAAACTAACTGTAAAGCCAAGAACCCGCAGCTGGAGAGGTCAGAGGCCCCAGGAAAGAACCTATCAGTATTATTTTGTTAAAGTGAAGATGGTATCAAATTCCTTTTCAATACATTTTTTTGTAACTATAGGTTAGCTCATCACTCAGCCATCATGGAAACATTTCTTGCAGTGGACAGTAGTCAATATAGAGACTCGCAAGTCAAAATGCAAAGAATCAGTGACCCTGGGATGCTTGACCCTGACTGTGACATCTTAGATCACATCCCTTCTCCCCCAAGGCTTAGGGACCATTGTGGAAGAGCAACAGAAGAATTTTAAGAGTCAGAGGGTGGCAAAAACTGCTGCAAAACAGTATCTTCTGGACATGACGTAACAGGTACCTCATGAGCTCACCCCAGCATTGTTTACCTGCACAGGACTAGGCCCATCAACCTTTCATCACAGGAAAAGGCAGGCCTTAAGAGATGCCCCCACCTCGGGAGGGGCTATTGACAGAGAATGTTACAGGAGATGGTATATCATTTTCTGCGGTGGTATAGCAACGGATTAGTTGCCCATACTCCAGCAAACAACCCTCACAGGGTTCATGCAAGAAATTCTATTAAGCCCTGGGAGTAACACACACAAAGTCACAGAAGTAGGAGGAGATTTACTAGGAAGCAGGAAGCTTCCAGTGGGAAAGTGGGGATGAGTCGAGAAGGACTAAAATTCACTCTATGAATGTATGGATCTATCAAAGATTAAAAATAAATCCGTTTTTAAAATAAAAGGAGTCAGGCAGTGGTGGTGCACGCCTTTAATCCCAGTACCTGTGAGTCTGAGACCAGCCTGGTCTCCAGAGTGAGTTCTAGGACTATACAGAGAAATCCTGTCTTGAAAAACAAAAACAAAACAAGTAATGTCTTTCAAATATTCAATTGTGTAATAAAAAGAAAAGAAAAATTATCACCAAAACCTTTATTTATATATTTATGTACATGATGTAGTATCTATTTAAATACCAAAAAAAATCGAAGAAAATTATTAAAACACAATACATTCATACAAATAATATGGGACTATTAGCAATTATATGCTCAAATACTTTTAAAAGAGAGAGAGAGAGAATGTGTGTGTGTGTGTGTGTGTGTGTGTGTGTGTGTGTGTGTGTGTGTGTGTGAATGTGGGCAAACACAAGCCACAGTCCACATGTGGAAGTCAGAGAACAACTCTTACAAGTTGATGCTCTTTCCATCATGAGTTTCAAGAATCAACGTCAGGTTGGCAGGCTGGTGCACCAAGACTCACCAGACCATTGTACTGTCCCTATTCAAAGACATCTAATGATGTTGGTAAATACCAGGGTTATCAGATATCTCAGACAGTAAACCGCTTGCTCTGCACACATGAGGACCTGACTCCCATCCCCAGAACTCATGCATTAAAGCCATTTGTGATGTTGTGTGTTTGGAATCCCAGTGTTGGGGAGGAGAGACAGGCAGATCCTTGAGATCCATGGGCGGGTCAGCCTCTCCTACTCAGAAAGCTCCAAGCAAAATCAGAAACCTTGTCTTAAAGGATGAAGTGACAGCCTACAAATCACAATCCCAGAGAACCTAGACAATAATGAGGACTCTAAGAGAGACATACATGGGATCTAATCTACATGGGAAGTAGAAAAAGACAAGATCTCCTGAGTAAATTGGGAGCATGGGGACCATGGAAGAGGGTACAAGGGGAGGGGAGAGGCAGGGAAGGGAGCAGAGAAAAATATAGAGCTCAATTAAATAAATAAATAGATAAAATGAGGTGACATTTCCTGAGGAATGCCATTCACTCAAGGATGACTTCTGTCCTTTACATGCATGTGCACACGTGCAAACACACACACACCACAAAAATGAAGCACAAAATTAATTTTATCTCATTCTTACAAAATTATCCATGCCCCCCTCCCCAGTGTGTGTGTGTGTGTGTGTGTGTGTGTGCGCGCGCGTGCATGCATGTGTGTGTTTCTATCAAGTGCCAGGATTTCTGTAAGTATTGTTAAAAAAAAAATAAAGATGGCTCTGCCTCCATTGTGGTCTGCAGGCTCAGATGTTAGGATAATAGGAAAGTCTGCCGCCGCCTGACTTTATCAAACACTAGGAACCCATATTATCCAGAGGCAAAAAAAACTGTGGGCATATATATATATATATATTCTCTTTTTAGCCCAAGTGTGACCCAATCATGCTTCCTGCCTCTTGCTCAGTGATTGGAGCCTGATCCACGCTGACAACCTCATCATGTCTGCGCGTTTATGGCAGTTTTTGCAAATTGATACCTATCCGTTTGCTGCCTTATAAAAGACCCAGAGAGCAGGAAAGAAGTGGGCATCCTCACTTCTGGTCATCTTACTTCGTTCCCATGGAATTTCTAGGCTGCCCAGGAATCTCAGGCGCAGCATTCTGCCATCACGATTTCCCTCCGTGAACTTTCTGACTTCCGTTCGTCAATTTGACTGGCCATGCTTGGTCTTTCTAGACTGATTTTTCTAATCGGGTAACTGCTGGAGGTAAAGATGTTCCTGGAGTCATTTTTCTACAAGGTAAATTAGTATTTGGTTTTAATGGGGACTTAATGGAATACCAAGAGCTCCTCCTTAAAGCAGTGATTCCCAAGCAGGGGGATTTTGCTTCCAAGGAGTCATTAATAGCTCACGGAGACTGGTGTGGTTGTTGACAGTTGGGGTTTGGTGTGGAAGGGTAGAGGCCACACATGCTGTTAAACGCCCACAATTCCCAGAACAGCACACCTACAGCAAAGAGCTATCAGGTGCTTCTCGTCAGTAGTGGGTGACCCTGAGAAACCACCCTAAAGAAATGACCGGCAGCAGAGATAAGAATCTACGCCAAGCGAGCAAAGAGAAATATCTTCAGGTGCTTGAGAGTTCTGCCATCCTTCAGTGCACAGTTATCTAGGTCTATTGTAACTCCTGGCAACAATGGCACAGTTCAGAATCTGTCATTGTTAGTCTTCAGCATGAAAACATTGTTCTCATTACCTGAGAGTGCTCCAGCCCCGTGCTCGCTAAAAGGACATTACCCAGACATTAGCAAGGCTGCTTCCGGGATGTTGCTTCTCCGAAACAAGTTGTGAGCTTTCTGGAATGCCTCAGTGAGGAATGATACCGGCACCTGCCTCTAGCACCAACTGATTGCCAGGCTACTTTTCATAGTCACTATTTTTAAGTGTGTAATTCAGTTCACACTAAACGTGTCTGTGTCGCAAAGGATGTCATCATGTACTTCTGTAAGCAGAACAGTTATAATATTCCAATAGCCTTCATAGACATGGCCCAAAAGCTTGAAAAATAATACATTTTACAAATACATTCATACTAAAATTGAGTTATTTCCTGACCCTGAATTAATGCTGCACATTTACACTTCAAACCTGGGCTGGAAAACCTGACAGTAGCATTGGATGTTTACATGAAAATGGACTTCAAAGACTGCTCCGTGTTTGTTCCTGTTCATTCTATGGGCACAGATTTCCCGCAGAATGTGATTATACCTCTGATTACCTGTGCCTATTGTCAGGGCAGTTCCATCGAAAGCTTTTTTAGAAAGTAATAATTGTCTTTTGTTGATGAGGATAATAGTGCAGAAGGCCTGCAGCACACGCGGAGCAGCCCGGCACAATACCCACAAGTAAGTGGCTGGGATAATTGAAAAACAGATCAAATCCACTGGACTTTTGTAATGAAATAAACTATGAATAGAAGAATAAAATATCCTCAATGGCTGGATGTATATTGTTACTTTGAAGCTTTTCCCAGCTACCACCATCAGGAAATCAGAGTGGACGCTAACACCCACTACTTTAAATAATTATTGGATTATTTTTTCTCGTTATTTATCATTCAGACTGTTCTGAACACCACCCCACTTGATGCCATAATTAGATCTCTGATAAACCTTTTGCAAAATGAATGGTTTTGCTTTTGTAGCTGTAAGGTTTGGAAACGGGGTTCTAAAAGCAAGGAAACCATTTGGTCTCTATTTTAGGCACCTGGAAATGAAGTTATATTTGAACATTGATCATGGATTTAAGAAATGTTTAGTGAATTGCATATCTCTAACGTACTTGGAAATTGTGGCATTAGTGATTTATACAGCATTGCCACTAAACAGATTGTAACCATTTTAAAATCCTACTGAGTGCTTAGTGAGTAAATACCACAAATGATAATTGGGGTGAGTACAGGTAAGTAAGTAAATGCACTTACTTCTGTTCATCAAGTAAATGTCTATTCTTGCAAGAACTATTTCAGAAAAGGAGATAAGAAAACCAAGTCGGTAGTTACCATGATGCTAGATAAGAAAGAGAACCTTGAAAGAAACTGAAGAAACAGTATATTGTATCAGCTCATTTTTTTAAATTTTTTTATTATTTGTATATGTGCATGTGTGAGACAGTAAGTACAGGTGCCTGTAGAAGCCAGGAAAGGGTTCTGGCATCCTGTAGCTGGAATTGCAAACAGTTGTGAGACACCCAACATGGGTGCTGGGAATCAGACTTGGTTCCAGAGCAAGAGCAGCAAGCACTAAGTGCTGCACCATCTCTCTACTCTGCCACTCATTTCCTAAGGGAGAAACCCTGACACCAGAGAAATGAAGGAATTTTCCTGAGTTTACACAGCTACAAGAGAAATTTGCTAAGAAGAACTTTTAGTGAAGCAGTGTTACGGAACTTTGGGGGTTCAATGAGAAGCACTACAAACACACACAAAATGAATTCAAGTTTATCAATTATTTGGTGCTTTTGCTCCTATTACTTCAAGGTCTTCCTTTCTGATCTTGAAATACCATTCGTTCTGTCCGCCCCCATTTTGATCATGTCATTTTCTTTTCCTATTTAAAAAAAATCTCAAAGGCTCTGCACAGCCTATGGATAATGAATTAATTTCTTAGCATAGTTTTCAAAGACTCCATCTGGCCCTGACCCATCCCTGCTCACCTGTAATCAGCACTCTCCTCTATAAAACCCTTGTCTGAATCTAGAGTACGTCAAATATATTTTAGTCTCAGAGATTAGTCATTCCAAATCACCTAAGAGAGTGTTGTTTCTCAGCTCTCTCGCCTACCTCAAGGACTGATGCCAATGTTTATCCTGTTCTCCCCTCTCCGATGCACAGAGGACACTCCTAATGCTTCACAATACTCTCTTGGCCAAAGTATTAAGAGGAAAGGGGATTTATTAGCTCATAGAGTGGAACACTTATGAATAAAAGCAGCGTGTGAAAGTAATTAGAGGAACTCACACTTCTCCAGCATGTGAAGGCACAGCAGCCATATGTAACCAGAGAGCAGACCTCAGCACATATTGAATCTGCCTTGGTCTTGGACTTGCCAGACCCTGGAACTGTCTTCTCTAATTTCCAGTCACCACTATTCTTTTCTCTCCTATTTTCCATCCTTGTGTCTGTTTATTTTCCTTGCCAAAGGACATGCCCGAATTCATCATCCAATCCATCTGGTAAAATTTTATTTCCTAAGCATATATGGAGGTAGACTTAAATACCTGGGTCCATTTGAGGTCACCAGTTATCAGTTTTAACATTTTGTGGTGGTCACCTCCATTGTTTTGCCCTTGTGAGTTTATGTCGTTTTCTTTAACATTATTAGAGTGTTGTCAAGAAGGAACAGAATTGTCACAGAACATCTCATCAATGTAGTGGCATTTCATCTGTATTTTAATAAATAAATATTTCCTGAAGATCAGAGAGTAAAACAGTCCCACTGGTCATCCTCACAGATCAGGCAGTGGTGACACACACCTTTAATCCCAGTAGCCACACTAGTTTGCTAGAGAAACCGAGCAGAGCATGCCTTTAATTCCAGCCCTGGAGAGAATTATAAAACGGGAGGAGATGGCTCTCAAGTTCAGTCTCATTCTGAGATTCTTGGGGGCAGGATTGTCATTTTTGGACTGAGGCCAAGGTAAGAGCCAGTGCTGGCTATTTTGCTTTTCTGACCTTCAGGTTGAACCCCAATTTCTCTCTCTGAGTTTGTATTAATCGTGCATCACATCAGATCCATGGAACCACATCCAGGAGGTTCCCCTTGTTCTCTCTTCCTATCTATGAAGTCCAAACTATTCTTTTATACACAAGTTCTAGGCACAATGCACCTGTTCTAGATTGCTTCCCTGTTGCAGTAATAAATCACTGAAGGGTTTATTTTAGCTTCCTGGTTAAAGTACATCCTCAAAGGAAGCCAGGGCAAGAGCTCAGAATTAGTGCTGAAGCAGAGACCATGACAGAATGCTGCTTAATAGTTTGCTTCCTTTGGCTTGCTCAGCTACATTTCTTCTACAGCCCAGGCTCACCTGTCCAGGCATGGCATTGCCCACAGTTGGCTGGGCCCTGCCACATCAATCAAAAATCCAAATGGCCAGGCTAATAGAGGTGATTCTTCCTCTGAGAGCCCCTCTTCCCTGATATCTCTAGGTTTGTATCAAGTGGACAAAAAACTAAGATAAACTCCAAAAATAAAGGGTAAAAATAGAAGGAAAAGTTAAATGTCTTCCTTTTTCAACAAACACCTACTGTGGTTTGGATGTTTGTGTCCTTCAAAATTCGTGTTTAAATTTAATCCTTGTTGTTGCAATATTAAGAAATCGTTGCATATTAAGGTCTATGTTGGAGAGCCAGGCCCCCTTAAACCTCTCAGGATTCAGAAGGAAAGCTATAGCAAGCAAAAAGAGGACCGAGAGTAAACAAATTAACTCACGTATGTCTTTTCATCACGTCCCATTTATTCTTCCTATGTTTCCCCCAATGCTCTCTCCATGTTCTTCTGATGATCTCTCTCTATGTTCCTCTCAATTCCACAAGGTTTCCAATATATATATATCCACAGAGACATAATTAACAATTCTTTGCTAAATAACAATGATACCAAGTATGCATTTCTCAGTGCCAACAAGACAGATAAGACTGATAAAACAGGCATCAGTTTGTTTACTATTGTCTCAGAGGGGGCATGGCTGTGAATGGTAGATGGGGGAGAGGAGATTAATTAAGGATGGGACTTGAAATCAGTACAGAATTCTAAGAGGTGGAAAAGGGGTGTGTACTAACTACACTTATTAATGTGACTAGTTACAGCTAGTAGTTTGTAACTGATAAATGTAGAGAAGTGAAGAAAAACACTACAGTGTTGGGCACTCTCTTAAGCACTTCCCTTCTAACAGCACCTGGGAACACAGTGTTTCTGGTAGCCATGGCAACTAGCCTAAGCCACAGAGGAAAGCAGATGCTGCTTGGCCCCCCAGGGCTAAGCACCAAGGTGCTGGGGGTGGGGTGCTGTATCTGCTGGCACCAAGGTGAGAAGGAATTCCTTTCTCTGGGGCTGGTTTAGCATCTAAGTTTTTTCTTGTATTTCTATGGGTAAAGGCACAAACAGTTAGTTTTCTAAACTAAGATCTTGTGTCAATGAAACCAAGGTGGAAGTAAATACAGAATATTAATGGCTTGCTGGGGTAGAGCAAAGGCCAGCAGGTTACATTCTCTTAAGTAGGCTGTTAGGTATTTTAGAGCTGCCCAGACCTGTTTATCAGTAAGGGCAGACATGTTGTCTCTCCTGCTCAATGCCTGTCTTCTGAGGTTCTTAGGTGGTCTATTAGCAAGGCTTCCTTGTTGAGTGTTCCACCATAAAGGATATCCGTGGGGGACTAGCTTTATGTAGATTTGACTATGAGAACAGAAGTTTCTTTGACTGAGTGAATGCTTTCACACCAGTGCCTCACAGTGTGGGAAGAGTCATCTAGTTGCCAGTACAGAAAGAAGTTATGCCCAATAATTAATACACTGCTGGTGCTACTTGGTATAAAGCCCGCCACGGAAAGGAGGAGCGCTATGGCGTCACAAGATTTTTGCAGAAATGACAGCAACTATTCAAAAGACAGGTGTTGCTGAAGCTCTGCAAATCAGGTTCCCCACTACTCCCATGAGTTAGTATATTGATTTGTCAGCTGTACTTTTATTGTATAATGCTAAAACCACAGCAGTTGCACTGTTTTAGGCCTCTCACTGGTAGATAAGATTTGGAGGATTCCACTCCCTTGTATGGAATGGCTTGAGGGGCAAGTTATACACTTCATTCCTTAATGCTTTTCTGTTTTATTCTGTGTGAAGAGATTTAAAGGGTGCCATTTTGAAAAAAGGCAAAAGATTTATATTATGTTAAGGGAAACCAGAGATTCACCGTGTCATTTCAGAGGCAGAGAACAGCTACCAAATCCACTGGTATCTTGATCTTGGATGTCTCAGCCTCAAAAGTTTATGTGTCATTCATAAATAAATGTCTTTGGAAATTATTCTGCATGAGACACTTCATTTGGAAGCATGAAAGGATTCAAGAGAATTTCTTCAGTTTGAATAGATTCCTCAATATTCTATTTTTTTCTCTTTGAGGACGTTGAGTCATTCAAAGCAATAACATTTTTGCTTTCGATCTACTATCCCTGTATGGGAATTTGAGGTCCCTTCTGGACAGAAACATGCTGGAGACTTCTGTCTAAGCTGGCAAATTGGAACCTTCTTCTTGGTTGATATAGTAAAGAAGAGATCAAATAGGAAAGAATAGACTAGCCTTTTATCCCAAAAGGATAAAGAGGTGGGTAGAAAGCTAGTCTATGGAATCTGATAAAGGAGTTAAAAGAAAACAATAGACAAATAGGAGAAAGAAAAAACAGAAGTGTTCTCTGGTAGGATTTTTCCATAAAGAAGCTGAACTGTTACATATAGCTGTACCAGTGCTACTCATAGGGTCCAACTGTTAGGGGTTGCTAGGAGAGAAGGAGAGGGACAGTGCAGGGTGTGAAAACCCAAACTAAAGACTAGATGCACATGCGTGAATGGGAGGCTAGAGCAAGGCAGGCTGTGGACACAGAAGCAACAATGTGCTAACAGAGATTGGAGCCAAGGGATTCTCAATGTCCATACCCAACGGTATCTGGAGAGGCTACACAGGAGTATGGAAAGTGCACAGCAGAACTGATTAGAGTTTCCTGCCTAGCACAAAAGAAACTAAAAATTAAGTAAGCACAGAAGGGCTGGCCTTCTAGATCCCTAAAATAGGTAAACAAAGGTAGATGGACTTCACACCTCCTCCAAGGGTCAGTCACAAAAGGTTCTGAGCAGACAGACTGATTCCACAAATACAAGGTTCTGATTTGAATGGAAGGGGGTGTGGAGACCGGAACATTCTGGATGAAAGTGTAATTCAGTAACAAAAGGCCTTCTCCCTTGATGAACACACTGACTTGACTTCCTTGAACAACTGATACTAGCAGGCAGCCCTCTACACACACTTGAAGAGATTGATCAAACACACAATCCAATGAGATGGAGAAATTGTCTTCCCAATAGTACTCACCAAACTTATAACTCCTTGTGTTTCATTTCATTTCCTTTCTACTTTTAATTTTTAAATTATATGTACATTTTTGTTTATTATTGACACCTTTATACTTTAATTGTTTGATCATTGTGCTTCAACTTATACCTTATTGCAAAAGCTTTAATGTCTGTCTTTTCTGTTTTTAAGCCCAATATACAATATTTTTCATACTGTTTTCATACCTCAAAATATATAGTATCCTTTCCATTCCTTCCTCTCTTTTCCTGCTTTCTTGTTCTCTCCTGGGTTTACTATTCAAATATTGTTATTAATGACTCTAAAAAAAGAATCCCACTTTCTCTTCTATCAGATTCAGGGTGGTCGGATTTATATTGAGTTCTTTAATCCATTTGGACTTGAGTTTTGTGCATGGTGATAGATATGGATCTATTTTCATTCTTCTACAGGTTGACATCCAGTTATGCCTTTCTTCCGTTGTATAATTTTAGCTTCTTTGTCAAATAAGGTGTTCATAGGTTTGTGGATTAATATCTGGGTCTTTGATTCTATTCCATTGGTCAATGTCTCTGTTTTTATGCCAATACCAAGCTGTTTTCAATACTGTAGCTCTGTAATAGAGTTTGTAGTCAGGGATGTAATGCCTCTGGAAGTTCCTTTATTGTATAGGATTGTTTTGGCTATCCTGGGCTTTTTGTTTTTCCATATAAAATTGATTATTGTTCTCTCAAGGTCTGTGAAGAATTTTGATGGGATTTTGATGGGGATTGCATTGAATCTATAGATTGCCTTTGGTGAATTGCTATTTTTACTATGTTGATCCTACCAATCATGGGAGCATAGGAGATCCTTCCATTTTCTGGTATCCTCTTCAATTTCTTTCTTCAAAGCCTTAGAGTTCTTGTCAAATAACATCTTTCACTTCCTTGGTTAGTGTTACCCAAGATAGTTTATGCTATTTGTGGCTATCGTGAAAGGTGATGTTTCTCTGATTTCCCTCTCTGCTTCTTTATCCTTTGTGTATAGGAGGGCTACTGATTTTTTTTAGTTGATCTTATATCCTGCCACATCACTGAAGGTATTTATCAACCACGAGAGGTTGGTTCACCCACTGAGACAGTGTGCTTGATCTAATGGGAGCTCACCAAAGCCAGCTGGACTGGGACTCAATGAGCATGGGATCAAACTGGACTCTCTGAGCGTGGCTGACAATGGGGCTGACTGAGAAGCCAATGATAATGGTGCTGGAATTTGTCTGTACTGCATGTACTGGCTTTTTGGGATCCTAGTCTATTTGGACGCACAGCTTCCTAAGCCTGGATGGAGGGTGGAGGACCTTGGACTTCCCACAGGGCAGGGTACCCTGCTCTCTCTTAGGACTGGAGGGGGAGGAGGGAGAGTGAGTGGGGGAGTAGGAGAGAAATGGGAGGAGGGGAGGAGGTGGAAATATTGAATGGTATTATTTATAAAGCAATGAAAATTTTAAAAAGAATCCCATAGATTACATTTCCATTTTCCTCAGTTAGTGACACTGTTTCTGAAACCTAAAGAGGATACAATAAAGTGTCCAAATACCTCCTATTGCAAGTTCATGCCAACACTGCTGTAAAACCATAATATTTGTTACTGCAGTAAGCTTTACCTGTAAAAAGCAGAAGAGAACTTAAATCCAGGTAAAGACAACCACCACAATGATTCACAGAAAACAAAACCAACAGAAAGTAAGAAAAGGTTAAAAAAAAAATAAAGTGAGGACACCTTCATTCCAGCACATACACAAAACACAACAAATAAACACAAAAGATTCAAGACAGTAGTCAACTATCACACTCTCAAGACAACAGTTCCTCATACTAGATACCCAAGACAATGAGACGCAAAATGCCAGAAGTCTTGCTTATAAAAAGGGCCTATAACCACATAGATGGTTCAAATAGGCAGATGAGTGGTGTTCTATGTTGTGGGGAGGGTCTTTTCTGGTCATGTATTTTTGCCATTTTTAATGCCTCTTATGGTTGGGAACCTGTGCCTTTCTCTAGGCTTGGAAAATTTTCCGGTATAATGTAATTAAATAAGTTGTCTACACCTTTAGATTTAGCTCCTTATTAAACACCACTGAATCCTTGGTTGCTTCTTAAACATAAATCATAATTCTTAAAAAATTTGCCGTGATCACTAGTTGTTTCTCAATATATGTCTGACTGTATCATTCTCAACCTTGCTCTACATTCCTGAAACTCATTCTTCTACTTGATCTTGTCTATTGATGCTTTCCATTGTGTTTTTACTTGATAAGTGAATTGTTTCATTTCTATAATTCCTCCTTGGTTTTCTTCCAGAATCCCAGTTCCTTGCTGATTCCTTACTGTGGTACACCTTCTTTGTTTAGGCCCTAAAATTGCTTAATAATTCATATATATAATTCCATTGATGTTATATATTTTATATAAATATTATGTAATGGCTTTATAAATCCACTTTATTGGCAGAATATTATAACCAGATGCAGTATATACACTCTTCTCAGCAGCCTGTGGAACCCTCTCTAAAACAGATCGCATTTTAGACTCTAACCAAGTCTTAAAAAATACAAAAGAATTTCATGTTTTTCTTCTATCTAATCAAGTTATAGCTGAATAAAACTAAACAATAACAATATAAGCCAAAAACTACACAAATGTTTAGAAATGAGTCAATGTGTCATGGAGAAATGAGAGAAGAAATTTTCAGAATCGTAGAATCAAATAAAACCATGACCAAAGCATCAGAGGAGAAAGGCCAGAGCTCCAGGAAAAAAAATTCAGGTAGAAAAATGCAATCATTTGCTACTAGGAGATACTTGTTTTAATTTTATATTTCTTGCAATGCTGAGGGGAAACCCAGATTCCCAATCCTAGTCATATACTTCTGAAGGACACCAAACAACTCCAGGTGATTTTTCTCTCCTGAGCTCGGACCAGACAAACTCCAGAAGACCCAACCCACCAGCCACACAAATAGGCAACTGTGTCAGGAAATTATCTGGCTCTATTGAAGTTCAACATGGGTGTTACACCAGCAGCTGCGTATCAGAGAACTTCAGATCATTCAATGAATGACTTTTCTGATTGAGCTGTGTTTTGTTTTCATAGTACTGCAACCAAGAATGAAAACGAAGACTGCTATCCGGATCCCTGAGAACATTATTTTTCTATTATAAATAAGTGTTGATCTCTCCTTTTGTGAAGTAGGATTAATTTTCTAATAATATTAAAAGTATTTCAACTCACTGAGAATACTTAGCTAGGAAAAACCTGGGATACATTTTTGGTTATTTCACACAGGACATGTTGGTTGGACAATTCAGTTTGCTCCTTATCTGTGAAATGGGGAGAGCGTGCCTCTGTGGATTCAGGAGAACTAAGCAAAGGCCCATGAAAGCACTTTATACAGTCCCTGCCACATAAGGACCCAATAACTGTCTGGGCTATTTTCTCTTCTCTACCAAAGGAGGTTTTAATGAATAAAACAATAAAGGCCAAAATTAGTATTCACATCACATCGGATTTTGTCCAAAGCATGTGTCCCTATTTGCTTATCCATGTGTTGGTTCCTCACAATACTAATTAGGTCACATCAAATGTATTGTAATTAACCATGGCACTTCTGCAGGCTTACATTTTCGCACAGAAAAACCGAAAATGAATTAATAACTTGCAATTTTAACAATTATGGTCAATTAATTTGTCAGTAATAAACTATGATGTATATGCTTTCTTTTTTAAGATACAAAATATTAAAGATGTTGACTAGCAAATAACTACAGAGCTCATCCATTTTTGACCTGTATACGTATTTAATTTTTATTATATTTTGTATTATACTTTTATTATTTAAAATAATCTTTAAATTTAAATATATTTTTATCATATTCTCCTCAGGTCCCTTTCACATCCTCACCCTCTCCCAACCCATTCAACTTTAGGTTCTTTCTCAAAAAACAAACAAAAACACAATACGACAATACCCCAACTAAACCAAATAAATAAAACCACATCCCAAAGGGGAAAAAACACAAAACTGCAACCAACTAAAAGTACACACACAAAAAAAAAACTGTGTAGTTCATTGTATGTTGGTCAACTCCTCCTGAACATGAGGCCTGCCATGGAGTAGTTGATATACCCAGTGTCCCTCTATTGAAGAAAACTGATTTTCGCTCTCCAGTCAGGTATAAATGACAGTTCAGTTGTTAACCTTTACCCTAGTGACTTTATTAATTCACTCATTCATTTTTAAAAATAAAACAAACTAATATATAATGAGATAAAACAAAAGCTATCACATTGAAGTTGGACAATACAAAACAACAAAATGAAAGGAGACCAAGGGAAGACACAAGAATCAGAGGCCCTTTTGTTTACACACTCAAGAGGCCATGAAAACAGTAAACTGGAAGCCATAATATATATACCGAAGACCTGCCACTGACCTGTGCCAGCCATGTTCAATAATCACATTAAATACAAATAACCCAAGCCCCAACTAAAAGCAGAAATTGTCAAATTAGTTTTTAAAGTATGTGCTGCTTATAAAAAAAACAAACCAGGTGTGCCATCCTTTGTGCAAGCCTGTAGGAGGTGTCTCCCTTGGAGGAGTGGATGGGAAGGTGAGTAGATGGGGGAAGGGAGGAGATGGGAGGAGAGGAGGGAGGGGAATCTGGTTGGTATGTAAAATAAATGAAAAAAATGTTATTCAAAGAAAAAAACAAACTTCAAATAAATCACACACATAGGTAAAAAGTAAAACCATAAAAATTATATCTCATGATAATCCTATTTACAATAAAGTTGATACAGCCATTTTAATATCAAAGTAAATCCAAAGAATATTATTAATGATAGAGAGGGTTATTTCAGAGTGATAATAAAATCAACCGATACAGATGATATTAGAATTGAAAAATCCTAAGAATTTATGCAAATAATATGGTTTCAGATTACACTACACAGAAAACTGATGAAAGTACAAAGAGAAACAGACAAACCCACAATTACTGTCAGAAATTTCAAAGTCTTTAGATATATCAGGAAGAGAAAACTTGAACAGCTACAGCAAACAACTTGACCTGGGTGACATTCATAAAACACTCTACTCTACTCTATCTACTCTAATATTTTGTGTTCAAAAGTATTGCCAAGATAAACTACATTCAGGGCCATAACACAATTATCACAAAATAAAAGAATTCAAATCAAATAAAACATTTTCTTCATGCACAATGAAGTTAATTAAAATGAATAAAAGAAAAAATTTTTTACAAAACTCTCTAAAACCCTGAAAAGTACATGTCAGGCTTCTAAACAATCCATAGATCAAAGGGAAATCAACCGGAAATGAGAATTATTTGTAGGAAAACATTAAAGGCAGCAATCACCTACATTAGAAAGGAATAAAGTCTTAACTCTACCTTAAGAAATGGAAAAATAAGGGCAAATTAAAGCCATATTAAGTGGAAGAAATGAATAAAAATCAGAGCAAAAATGAAAAACAAACAAAGCAAAAGGTAGCAGAGGAAACCAGTAAAGCCTGTGACTGAATTTTGAATATATTTTTAAAAATTGGTAACTTTCCATCTGTGCTTCGTAGTAACAAAAAGAATGAGAATGGAAGTCAGGAATAAAGTCACTATGAATTCTATTGATATCAAAAATAAAAAGAGGCTGGGCAGTGGAGGCGCACGCTTTTAACCCCAGCACTCAGGAGGTAGAGGCAGGCAGATCTCTGTGAGTTCGAGGCCAGCCTGGTCTACAAGAGCTAGTTCCAGGACAGGCTCCAACTCTACAGAGAAATCCTGTCTCGAAAAACAAAACAAACAAACAAAATGGAGCACAGTCATCCCTCAGTATCACAGACAATAGGCTTCAGAATCCTCTTGGATAACAATATTTGCAGGTGTATTTAAGCAATGTACAACCTTCTGTAGATTTTTTTTTGCCATATGTGTATTGTACATAGTAATGGAATTCAAAAAATACCTTCATAACAAATACACTATATAGTTTGATCATATTCGTTTGATCATCTTTATTCTCTCATAAGTCCCTTTACCTTAACCAACTCCCCTTCATTCCTATTCATAACTTTCCTTACTTTCCTGGAATGTATACATAATGATTTTGTGTCTCTACAGAAAGATCCAACGTGCGTCTTTCTGACTTGCTTCTCTTTATATGATGAGGTCAACTGCATGTATCACTGCAAAGGATGTAATCACATTATTTTTGGTTGAACAAATTTCCATTCTGTATAAATACCACATTTTCTTCATCCATCCATCTTTTGACAGAATAAACCAATTTTTATCTTTTTTTATTGCTTTATAAATAATACCATTCAAAATTTCCACTTCCTCTCCTCCTCCCACTCCCCCACTCACCCTCCTTCCTCCCCCTCCAGTCCTAAGAGAGGGCAGGATACCCTGCCCTGTGGGAAATCCAAGGCCCTCCCCCCTCCATCCAGGCCTAGGAAGGTGTGCGTCCAAACAGATAGGATCCCAAAAAGCAGTACATGCAATAGAGACAAATCCCAGTGCCATTATCATTGGCTAAGCCAATTTCTTAACTTGTATATTGGGAACAGTGGTTCAATGAATACAGATATGCAAGCATCTCTGTGATATGGTCACTAAGAGTCCATCTGGCATACCCCCTAGAGTGGTATGACTGAATCATATGATTGTTTTACTTCTAGTTTCTTAAGGAGCTGCCATGCTGATTTCCATAGAGGCTAAATTAATTTCCATCTTCATCAGCAGTGTATAAGGGTTACTGTTCTACCACACCCTCATCAACATTTCTTGCTTTCTTTTTTTAACTTAATTTATATTTAAGTTGTGTGTGTGTGCTGCACACACACCTGTAAGGACTAGTGTCCACAGATTTCAGAAGAAGGTTTCAGATCCCCTGGATCAGGAGTGACAGGGGGTTGGGAGCCATACCATGTGGATTCTGAGAACTGAACCAGGGTCCTCTGCAAAAACAGTGCCTGCTTTTAACCACTGAGCAGTCTCTCCAGCCCCCATTATTTAGTTTTCATAATGGTTGTCATTCTAACTAAAATGAGATCAATTTGCACTATAGTTTTAATTTGCATTTTTCTGACAGGAAATAATTTAGACCACATTTTGTACAGTTATTGACTATATGTCCTTATCTCTTTTTCATATTTTAATTAAGTTTCATTATAATAAATTGTAACATTTTGATAATAGCAAATAACACAAATCAGTTTGTAAATAAATATAACAATTCCTTTAGGCACATATTCAGCTGTGGTGTTGGGAAGTACATAAGCCTCCCCTAATTTTAAGATAGATTTTGTTTTGAATGTTTAAAACACAAAACTATAGAAACTATTGCCATGAAATTATGTTCTCATAGCCATCATTTCTGCCATTATTATTCACCTATTATCATCCACATTTTCATAAAGTTAATCCTAACAATAAGAAATTTTACTCATAAATGGTTTGAAGTATATTTGAAATAGCTGTCAGCAACATTATCCATAATACTATAACTAAGAAAGTGATAACTTTTTGTTTATTTAATTTTGATTTTGCATCCCAACCAAAATTTTCCCTCCCTCTTCTCCTCCAAGTTCCTGTCCCATACCCTAGCCATTCACTTCTCCACCTCTGTTTCTCCTCAGGTACAGCTGGGCCTCCCATGGTTATCAGTCAGCCATGGTACATCAAGTTGCAAGGAGATCATGTACCTTCTCTTCTATTAAGACTTGGGGAGGCAGTCCCATGGGAAAAATAGGTCCCAAAAACTGGCAACAGAATCAGAGACAGCTCCTGTGCTCACTCTTAGGAGTCTCACAAGAGGAACAAACTACACAACTGTAACATATGTGCAGAGGGCCCAGGTCAGTCCCATGCAGGCTCCCTGGTTGTCAGTTCAGTCTCTGTGAACCCCTAGGAGCCCAAATTAGTTGATTCTGTTGGTTTTCTTGTGGTGCCTTTGACCCAACTGGCCCCTACAATCCTCCATCTCCCTCTTCCGCAGAGTTTGCCGAGCTCCACCTACTGTTTGTCTGTGAGTTTCTACTAGAGTTATCTGAAAGGAGGGAACCTTGAGAAAACACCTCCATAAAATCCAGTTATAAGTCAGTATCTTAATTAATTATTGAAAAGACCATTGTGAGTGGTTCCATCCCTGGGTTGGTGGACCTGGGTTCTATAAGAGAGCAGACTGAAAAAGCCATTGGAGCAAGCCAGTAAGTAGCAACCATCTATGACCTCTGCATTAGCTCCTTTCTCCAGGTCTCTGTCCTGTTTGAGTTCCTGTCCAAAGTTCCTTCAGTGATGGACTACAGATATAGAAGCATACATCAAATAAACCCTTTCTTCCCCAACTTGCTTTTTTGGTTATGGTATTTCATTGCATCAATAGGAAACCTAACTAAGAGAAGATGGTATCAGGAGTGGAGTATTGCTGTGACAGACATGATGATGCTTGGGGATGGATTGTGGAAGGACTTTGAGCTAGGCAAGCCATTGAGTACTGAGATCTCAGTGAGCTGTTCTTCAGGAACTCAGAAGACAAGAATGTAGAGGGCAGTGCAGAAAATGGGGTTGTGGCTTGTGAAGTTTCAGAGGGAAGTTTAAAAACTCTTTCTAGGCTGTTTGCTAATTTGTACTGAGATTCCAGCATTCTGATCAGCTGGGGCTAAAGGATCAGCAGTGACTAACAAGAAATCAGCAACACTGAAGTGCAATCTTTGCAGTGCTGGGACAATTGATGCTGACTAGCAGACTGAGCAAGTCAGTAAGCAGCAGTCCTTCATGGCCTCTACATCAGCTCCTGCCACCAGGTTCCTGCTCTGTTTATGTTCCTGTGCTGACTTCCTTCAGTGAAAAATGGCAATAAGGAAGTGCAAGTTAAATAAACCCTTCCCTCAAAACTTGTCTTTTGGGCCATGGTGTCTCAATAAGGCAATAGAAACCCTAAGACATATGACTATGGAGGATAACTTGAAATTAGTGGTGATGCCTCCAGCATTCTTCCTTATTCTCAGGATTGCATTGCATGTTCAGTAGTCTTGGTCCAGCCGACTTGTCCATACATTCTTGAGAAGGGGAGTGTGGATTAAGAAAAAGGTAGATGAGAGACTGAAGATAGAGTTGGGACAGCCTTCCAGTGAATACTGAATCTGACCCCAAGTTCATTTCTCAAAGCCCTTTTATACCCCAAGCCAAGGGGGAGGGTAAAAGGACTTTTTTATCATGATGCAAGGAACAAACAAGAGTGATTACTTCCTTAATATTCAAAACATCTAATAGCTATTCCCTAAATCAAACATCTTTTTATTTGGAGCAAAACATCCAGGTGCCTTAGGCCAAACATCCTGTTATCTAGTCAAGACTTGTGACAACCTCACCTTAAGTCCAACATCCTGTTATCTAGTCAAGACTGTGACAACTTCACGTTAGTTCAAACATCCTGTTGCTTGACCTTGTAGGAGTAATAATAGGCTCTAACTCTCTGACCTTATGTCAAGATGGATGGAGCAGAGCCACTTTTATGGGCCTCCACATGCAGTTTGTGTGTGTGTGTGTTTTCATATAAATTTTAGAGTTTGGTTGGGGTTTTGTGTTGTTGTTGTTGCTGCTCCTCGATGCCTCTAAAGAATGTCATTAGAATTTTTATTAGAATTGTGCTTTATGTGTAGACTGCTTTCATCAATACAATCGCTTTCACAATATTATTTCTTCCTAATCCATGAGCATGGAAGGTCTTTCCAGCATCTGATGTTTTCTGCAGTTTCTTTCTCCAGTGTCCTAATGTTCACTATAGATGTCTTTCACTTCCTTGGCCAGGTATATTTCAAGGTACTTTTTAGAACATTAGGAGTGGACTGATTTTTCTGATTTTTTTTCTCGTCAAGGTTATTACTGGCATAAAAAAGTTCCTACGAGCGCACCAATCCAGCTGGACTGGGACTGAATGAGCATATGATCAAACCAGACTCTCTGAATGTGGCAGCGAAAGTTGGCGGATGGAGAACCCAACAACAATGACACCAGGACCTATCTCTTCTGCATGTATTATCGTTTTGGGAACCGAGTCTTTTTGAATGCACTCCTTCCTAGGCCGGGAGGGAGGGGGGTGGGC
>PVIU01026635.1:0-21666 GCA_004026605.1 Ondatra zibethicus | reverse complement strand
GCCACCTCAATCACCCTCCCCCATCTCTCTCTCCCCAAACCCTGCCTCATCTCAGAAAGCCCACCAAGGACATACCTCCCCCGAGAGATGCTCATGGCCACTCCCACAGTATTTAAAACTGCCCCCCTCAGAAAACAGACACATTGTTTTTCAGTCTCGCTTCCTCATCTCCTCCCTGGGAGGGGGGACTGGAATATCATCCAGGAGCATTTTGCCCATTAAGCCTGGGCTTTTTCTAAGAGAGAGAAATTATTAGCAAAGCATGACCTTGCTGGCAGAAGTAAAGAAAGTTAAGTGTCAAAGCAGTAAGCTAAGGATGGAAAGGAGCTTCAAAAGTTCTAGCCAGTGTTCCAAAGACAAGTTGAATTCATTGTGGCTTCTTTTTGAATACCCATGCTGAAAGAATTTCCATCACTTTGTGAAGTTTCTAAATTCAATGATGGTTTTCCTAAAATTGACTAAACTAAATGGGGCAGGCTTTTGATAGTTGATATTTAAAAAAAAGAGTATCATGATAAAGGTGTTGGGCAGAAAGGAACAAAATCAAGAGTTGATACCAGAAGGAAGGAGAAAGTATGCTAGATACGCCAGAAGAAACTAAGGGTTGAACTTATATCCTTCACAGAAAGTATTCCAGAAAATAAGAATAAGAAAGCAAAACAGAGTTCTTTTCTTCCTTTCAGATAACATTTAGTACCACCATGTGTAATAACATCTAGCACAATTGTACATCCAATGCAAATTACCAATAAAACTAAAACAGTGTGTGTGTGTGTGTGTGTGAGTGTGTGTGTGTGCATGAGAGAGTGAGAGGAAGTGTGTGTGTGTGTTGAGGGAGTTGTATGATCCAGAGTAATGTACATTTGTGAAATACCACTTTAGAACAATTAATTATGTCATCACTAGAAGGAAGATGGGGTACAAATAAAAAAAAAACAATGGATGTTTAGACTAAAATGTCTCCAATGGTTAAACCAGGACCACGACATAATTGCTGTATTTTACCATCGAATAACAATGGTCACACTAGTGATAACATTGTTTAAAGTTGGACTAATGGACTAATAGAGGCACCAGGCCCTCTATGCTTCCTAACTCATATCATTCACATTGCTTTTTTGTTAGAGACCTCACCAGTTTGCCCAATTAATTGATGAAAAGGGTAAAATATAGTCATTCAGAGGTGGTTATTATTGAAGTTCTGCAGACAAGGAAATTAAAACCACACAGCCCATGATGGGAAAGATACACTGAATCTGATAACAGCTTTTAGCCTAACAATTGTTCCCAGTGCCTGTTCTTTATCAACTGAAGTCACTCTGAAAATCTTACTATCACTTATTTGAAAGGAATCTCTTTGACTGAGTAAGAATGATGAAGTTCAGCCAGTTTATTTGGATAAAGGTCCCAAACCATGAGCATTCAAGCTAAACCATTATGCTTTAATGCCCTTCACTTAAGTCACCAACAGCATCGGAGTAAAAGTTAGAACGGGTCACGGAGAAAGAGCCGTGATGCAGACTAGTGCCCTAAAACACTCCAGAGAAGGCATAACCTTGCCAACAATTATTTCCAGTGACCATACAGAAGTTCTTTAAATACAATCGAGTCATGCTGTAAGAGACAGTTTCACTGTGAGTCATCCTCACTGATAACTCACAAAATACTAAACAAAAGTTTGAACTAAGTCTAAGGTCACTGGCATGTCCTCCTGGTAACTTGTTTACATCCGAGGCTGAGAAAACAACTCTGGGCTGTCATTTGCTGAAGCTGATGGTATTTGAATTAAAAAGAAATCATATCCTCTGGAAAATATTGAGAGAATAAATTATACAGAGTGTCTTTGAGCTAACACTGGATGTTGTAGCAATTGATAACACTCAAACTGTTTCTCACAATAGTACCTTCCAGTGAAATCTTCAGAGCTAATAGTTTCGGTTCTAAGCCATGAGCCAGTAAATAATTTACAAACTAACAAGCTTGTTTGTACTGTTATTGGCTCTACTGGTGAGGCAAGGAAGATGTCTCATCCCACAAACAACACATCTCACTTGCTGAGAGTTTTCAACTTTGTAACAGGGTGTGCTGAATTTCTCACTACTGAAGGTAATGACCAGCTTTCCCTGGTGAAGTGCTTAGCCAGTTCGTGAATATCCCAGTGCAGCCCAGTTTTCCATTCTGCACTTAACAAGTTTCTGTACTTAGCTTCTGCCAGCAGTAAACGAAGAATGGAAAATATCAAGAAATATTTGTTGAGACAATTACTTTTCTTATACATAACAATGAGGCCCTGAAATCTCAAAATAAATGATTATGTTTATAAAAACAATATATCATTAAAACATTGACAATCATCATCAGTGAAAGGAAACATTTTCCCAAGTATTTCCAGAAACTTCCTCTGCCAAAAGGTGCTTTTCCCACCTAAGTGTCCCAAAGAAGAATATGTTGGATAATTTCTCTACATGCCAAAAGCCTAAATAACGTTTTTGTTCATTGTTACTTTCCCTATAAGAGTTCACAACCTTCCTAGTGTTGTGACCCCTTAACACAGTTCCTCATGTTGTGGTGACTCCCAACCATAAAATTATTCTCAATGCTACTTCATAACTGTTGTTTTGCTACTGTTATGAATTGTGATGTAAATATCTGTGATCCTTGTGAAAGGGTTATTCAGCCCCCAAGGGGCCCATGACCCACCAAATGAGAACCATTACATCTTCAATCTTATATGTATAAGTATGGATATCAGTCATATATATATTTTTTAAATAAATAAAAAGGCTAGGAACATTTGGATATACCTGATTGTATATCAATAAGTTACTTAAGTTTTATAAAATTGTTATGCCTAGGCAAGAATCTCATTCAAAGAGAGGATAACTATTCCTCAATCCCCACGCATACTCATATCTGATCATCTATTCAATAGATTATGAAAGGGTGTCTATGGAATTACAGTGACTCAGAAATACTATCTCTTTTCTCTATAAATGAAATTCATAATAAGAGATAGCATGTTCATCTGGGAATAATGTAGAGAAAGTATCAGTTTAGACCACATGTATCTATCTTTTATCACCAAACAAGAGACAGAAAATTAAGACAGCTAACATTTCCAAAAGAAGTACCATACCCCCAGAGAGCTTCATAAGCAACCCAGAAAACTGTATTGCATATGGATGATTCACCATTACCATCCCTCTCCACCAATTTTTAACAAGCAAATATGGTTTTCATTGCTCATAATAATTCAAAAAATTACCAAAAGACCAAAACATATTAAAAGTCTGAGTACACGTAGCAGAACGTGTACTATTCCATTAAATTAGTAATGCTAAGTGATTATTCATTGTCCTCCAGACATTGCGGACATATCTTTGGAAAGTTCCTGCAGACCATGTGTTGTAGACTTCTGACTTTCAACTTTAAAAGTTGGAGCAATTGCAGACTAGTCAATTTGTTGACTAGTAACAGATATTTAAAGCAGCAAATCACTCCAGGTACCAATAGCATGCTTGACCAAATTTAAGTATAAAGTAATAAGATGCATGGCTTCCTTCTGAGCAAAAGTTGTGGAGGTGTCTCAAGACAGAGTATTAGTCATCATTATTTCATGCATTTATGCAGACCAAAACCCTGAATAATACTGAAGTTTACTTATATTGTTTATATGACCAAATCATTATAAATGTTACTACCATATATCATAAAGAAAGAAAAGAAAGGATGGAAAGAACAATGTTTTTATTCTCTCATATCAGAGAGAATTGTACTAACCTTTTCATCCATCTTTTCACTGTAGGCTTCATTAATTTACATTCTTATTTTAATGATCCTTAAATCAACCACTTCCTGCCAGTGTAATATTTGAAATTGGCTGTACATATGACTATGACAGAAACCCAAATAAGAAAACAAAGCTTTTATTAATTGTTCTATGAGTCTATTGCTAGTCTATCAATACTTTCCAAGGAACTAAAAGTGAACAATAAAGATAAACAAAAAGTTAGTTGTAATTATAAAAATACATTAATTCATAATTTTATACAAAATGAGGTTTTAATAATAGCTACCATGTATTGAAACTCTGCTTAGTGTGATGAAATAAGTCTTTAGACACACTGTCTTGTTCAAAGCCCACAATGAATCTTATGCATAATTCTGCAGTTTGAAAGTGGTAGAAAGTCTAAATAAATGTGTCCACATTGTCTTTGATCAGTTCTCTGCTTGGATCTGTCATTCCTGGACTGTGACAGTCTGTCATACGATTCATTTTCCTTCATCACACTTGCCCTCTCTAACACATTAGGCATAGATTTGATTCTTTTATTTCCATCTTTTAAAATCACATTTTTTTGTTCTGTTGTTCTGTTCTTGTTCTTTTCTATTTTACAACATACTGAAGTTCTGTAGCACTGGTCCACAACCAACCTTTTACATATTGACTAAAATAAGAAATCCATTAAAGTGCATATTAACTAAATAAGGTTATATGTAATGGGTAAATAATGTTTATATTTACTAAATTATGAAATCCATTATTTAGTGTTCAGTGGATCCAAGAGTGAAAGAGCAAATAGACAGAAACTGCTCTCTCTTTAACTATGGGTGTTTTCATTCTGCTTTATTATTTCTCAATTACAAAGACATTTTGTTATTTTTAAAAGCAGCACATTCATATCCACTCTCACTATTACTCAGTAAATACATTCCTTCTCATAATTGCCCACGGTTTTGACTGCAGACTGTAGACACTAGCTGGGGCAGCAGTAACACACTGTATCTACCAAGTCATACCTAAGATGGTCGTGGCCGTCAGCTGCCTTGCAAGAAGATCAGCTTCATTACAAAACAGTTCTAGTTTGGTCCCATTCAGGCTACCCCTGGTGTATGAGCTGGCTCTTTGGAGTCCATTCCACATGGTAAGATGCTTTGCTCAACCCTGATGCAGATAGCAGGGTCTTGTCCTGCCTCAATGGAACATGTCAGGATTTGTTGACTCCCCATTGGAAGCCTTACACTTTCTGAGGAGTAGATGGGGTCTGTGTTGGGGGAGGTGAAAGAAACAGGGAGGGACAGGAAACTGGGGTTGGTATGCAAAATGAATATTTTTTTTAAAAAAAAAGCCAGTTCTAAGTACAGATATTGAGATCAGGGCATATTTAGTGGTGAAGAAAAGGAGAGTGATCAGTACAACCCAGAAATTTATCAGTATTTCTTTTTAATTCACCCAAAATTATCAGTTCGATTCATTCCCATGCCTCCTTTATTTCAAGAAAATAGAGATAATACTTAAGAGGGCAATAACACAAAATCTACTTTAGAAGACAAGGAAAATACTATGTACTGCAGCTAACTTAAGGTGAGACTGTGCAGTGGCCTACTATATACTGTGTGCTGTAAACACAGAAAAAGGATAGAACACAGGGTAAGGTGATCAAGCATTTCTAGAAAAGAGATAAGACTCGAAATAAATAATCTGTAGTGGGGCAGAAAGAATACAGCCACAATTACATTACTCAACTGGAAGACAGGGTCAGGAAGGTGTTCCAGAGGCATGCAAGAAACACAGAGATATAGGAGGAAAACTAAAGCAATGTATTTTTTTTAAAAAAAGATAGATATGTTGGGAAAGAGAAATGTGTGTCAAATTCTATTCTATTAAAAAAGCAGAAGAGGTAATAAGGAATGAAGGCAGAGAATAAAATAGATTATATTTTATGATATAATTATAATATAATATAAATGATAAGATTATAACCATGGATCTTTCCAAACTGAAGGAAACTTTTCTATCCAGCATCAGTTTGAAAGGATCCTGAGGCAGAAAAAAGTCTGTTTGTGTACAAATTATTCTCTTGACCTCTTGGGCACACTAGAATATATTTATTATTCCTTCCTCTGGTATTTAGGCAATATTAAATGTATGAGTAAAAATCAAAAGACCCTATGTATTTAAATAAACATGTAGAAATAAAAGAGAATTTGCTAAATAGGTAATTGGATGATGGTGCATATCCAAAAATAATTTTAAAGGTCTAGATCAGCTTGAACTACATCTATCAAACAAGAAACCAGAAATAGATTACTAGGAGGGGATTTATCTTACACTAATGAGGTTGAAGTATATAGATAGCATTAAAGTACAGAGAACAATACTGAGGTTGGAAAGGTTTAAGAAAGGAATTTGTGGAGTGTCATGAGCTGTTTGGGGCCATGTCGCAATTATGACAAATGACAACTGATGTTTGTTAGGTCAACCCATCAGGTGATCAGCTAACCTGATAGAGAAAATTCATAGGCAAGGCTTATGAAAATATTGCCTACAAATACTGGCTGTTCCTATCTGTAAATTCACATGTGCAACGACAGCTGTGGTTTTCTCACCAATACCTGCACTGTAATTGTAATCTCATGTGATGTAGATATGTAATCTCACGATTACATATCAATCTTATTAGCACATATATCTGGGGATGATTAGGAAGATGACTTCTCATTAATCTGTATAACTTTGCTACATAGAAAACATACTAGGATATGCTTCATAATTAGATCTCTTGCCCTACAAGGACTGTAAGACATTTAGGCCCTGTTTTTTTTTACCTCTATCTCAGACTGGCATAATGAAAGCAAAAATTTCTTCTCCGTTCTAAGACATGCCACATACAATTAATTGATTCATAAACTCAAGAGAAAATTCAAACTAGATTGAATGTCACTGTGACTGGGTTGTAAGTTTAAAACCTTGCAGATATGCCCAAGAACTGCAGGTGTCTAACCAAGGCTGTTAGCACAAAAGGAACTGCTATGCCAGCTTCTCTAGCCAGGTCTGGCTGAAAAGAGAGATCAGCAGCCACTCTCTACTAAATACCTTACCAATTAACACTCTGCACCAACTTCTAACCTCAGTACATAGCACAAAATTCAAGGCTCAGCTAACTAACTGTTTATGTTTAAGTCCTAACAACAGTTAACCAATTAAGCAAATTCAGAGAGAAACAGCTTTACATATGAAGAATAGTTTCACAGATAGCCAGGGCCACAGAAGATGATCTGGCTTCACAACCTTGAAAAATAAAGTTGCAAACTTCCCTCTTTGTACTCTCAGGCTATGTACAGGATAAGAAAATGTATCCTTAGACTTGGTACACGTTTTAGTGCTAGCCCCTGTTCAGAGTACTGAAACACCCAGCATTCTTTACCCTGTCTATGCATTGTTATGCATGGCTCTGTTCCTTATCGTTTACTAAAAGGAATGCATTGTGATCCCAAGAAGAAGCTTCTGTAACCTTTTTTATTGAAAGAAGTGTGCTGCTAAATGTGTATATGAATGTGTGAGCAGAGGGGCTGAAGAGAATAGGCTTGGAATGAGAGAATTGAAACGAAAGGTGTACAACTAAAGAGCTGAAATCAGGAAGAGAAAGAAGAATTAAAAAGAACATAACCCTCAGACCACGAATGTGAGTCTTTTTCCTTTACACAGATAAGAAACTTTCCTAAAGTCCTCGCTGCGCTCAGGCCTTCTTTTCACTACCCTGGGTGCAGCCTTGGGAGCTGAACTCCCAAGGTACAATAGTGAGGGGTAAAGGAATATAAGGAGATGTGGGGGATGCTTTAACCAAACCAGGCAGCATGACAACTGAAATTCTTCAAGTTTCATAGTATTAAATAGAAAAACTGCTACTTTGTAACCAAAGGAAGTACCTTACCTGGCCAGAGAAAGATATCCTAAAAACTCTGAGTTATTAAAGAGAAACCATACTTCCTAGGATAAGACATCTTACAAGTTGATGGTCAAGGAGTGCCATAGGTCTTCCAAATAATATAAGCTCTGTCATTTCTCTTGGTTGTTCACAATAAGACCCTATTCCTGAGGACACCACACACTGTGGATGTGGATATAGGAAACAAGGTAGAACTGATCTGTAGTAATACTGCCCCATGCTGGTTTGCTTTCTTATTCCCAAAAGTTGACATGTCAACATTTAATGAAGGCAGGATATCAATGGCCTTACCTATATGTGAATCCTACAATGCAGGAGACCAACCTATCAAGTAATATGTGCCCTCTGTGAATTGGTGACATTACTGTAATCAATTGCTCCCTAAATGGATTTAAAATCTGCTCCACAATAAGGAATACATATAAGCCTATATATAAGCCTATGTAACTATAAGCCTAGCAAAAAACCCACCATGGGAAGATCAAATGTCTTTGGTGAGAATTAAATACAGTTTTAGTAACATGGAACAACATCAACCTATCTGCTAAGTATGTATGCTTACACACATAGAAGAATGCTACCCTCAACTTTAATCAAATAGCTCTCTGTTTACAGTAAGAAAGAAAGGCTGTGAAATGTTATCTTTCTAGGCAAGACAATGTTATTTTAATTGGCAACTTTTGGTAGTATGCATATCTGTATTAGATCTACACATGGCCTTCAACATTCACTGCTGAACTAGTTGCTCCTGCTAGATTCAGGAGAGTGAAGATGGATGCCTTCAGCTGTGTCCCTACCCACTGATGACCTTACCAGGCTCCAGGATAGTGCTGCAATCAAGAAATCACAGAGATGACCCTAGTTAAACTAAATGGTTCAAAAAACAAAAATATCATGAGTCTGGAAAAGGAACTGGTAGGGAAGTAGGGGAGCTTAATAGGGATGGGAGAGAGGCAAGACAAAGTTAAGGAAAAGAATAATCAGAAAATATTATATGCTTGCATATATTGTCAACCAACAAACCAATAAAAATTTTAAGGTAATTTTTTAAAGGTGAAGCATTATTTATACATTTTCAAATTATTCCCAAGGCAAATATAAGATTACCAAAAGGAACCAAAAAGCTTACCAATTAATAAAGATGAAAGAGAAAAGATCAGAATTTTAAAACTCAATAGCATTTTTCTAAACAGAAGCAACCAATTATAAAATGTATTTTAAAGACATCTTGTAATTATAAACTATATAAAAATCAAATATAATAAATACTTAGGAAGTTTTTGAAAGTTAGAGTGACATCTTCTATCAAATATTTGAAAAAACTTTAATAAATATGTCATTTTATTTAATTCAATTTTAGATGATAAACATTCTCACACAAGTTAGCCAATACAAACAATTTGATCCACAGCAATAATTTTCTCTACAATTTATGGAAGTATAAAGGTTTAATATTAAATCAGGCAAACTTTAAGAATAAGAGAGGCTGCTGGTTCATTTTGTCATGAGGCATTGAAAAATAATAATAACTAAAACAAATATAATTGACCAAGATTAGATAAATGTATTGAAAATTAATAAAATATATCATTTGTAGCTCTGTATGGTGATACACAATTGTGTCCATCATCTATGATTTGGAAAGAAGAGGCTCACAAGCACTAGGCCAGCCTGGGATACACAGCAAGACACTGTACTAATAAATAAACAAATAAGATAAAAATAATACATTTGAAATAAATAATTGGCAGAGCTAACACAACAGAAAATGAATATTAAATGGCACTAGGACTAATAGAACATTTTGTGAAGAAAAGATTTGTAGTTTTTACCACAAACATAAAATGTAGGGAAAAAAATATAGAGGTAAGACTGAACCAGAAGAAAATGCAGAAAAACCTTTGTAAGATTTTTGATGTGGGAAAGAATGTTGTTAAAAAACTAGAACTATACATCAAAAGGAATAACATTTGGTGATTTTATGAAATCATGACTCAAATAGTAGATGTTATAGACAGTCTGTTCAACCACGTGAGGAAAATTCTCAAGAGCATACCCACCCTTGTGACTTTGCAAGTGAACAAACAAAATCTGTAATGCACATCATCTCTGCAAACCACAAATCTCAAGTGAAAACTGCAAAGCCACTTAAGTACTGAGTGCAGTAAAAGGGTAACAAATGCTTAACAGTTACATAAGTGATGTTTGAATCACTAACATGAGAAATGCAAACTGAAATGTTGTACCATTTACCCCTCATTTACTTGAAAATCACATACTAAATAGCACCTGTTGATGAGCATTTGTGAAACATTGTTGGTAGGAGTCTGATGTCTACAAACATGATGAGGAATGATCAGTTAGGTATTATGTAACATTTCAGAGCAATCATTGCCTGGAATACAGGTACCAGAGAAACACACATTGGCACCAAACATGTTGATGAGTTTGCTGTATATGTAAACTGAAGAACAGTGAAATCATTAATGGAAATTAATGACATCTACTTACTCAAGTACCTCATCACATTTTAGGACTGTCATTTGACAGGAAAAAGAAATATGTAGAATGAAACTTAGAGGACATTATTCATTAATACCAAACATGTTCTTAAGAAATAATGCTACACTTTTAATTATAGATGCCCAGAATCATATATAACAGAAAGCTAAAAAGAATATAAATCATACCTGAGAAGCTATTGGCATTAGTATCTGCTACTTGAGGACAAAGAGCCAAAATTTTGTTTTTGTGATGTGATACCTGATATGTTGACCACACTCCTGAGCAGAACTATAAGAATACATGGGCAACAAAAACTGGGCTGGATAGGGTTTAAATGGAAGTAGAAAAAGAAAGGAAGAAAGAAGGAGGAAGTGGAAGAAACTCAGAGATTCAAAGCTGGGTGGGTAGAAAAACTGGAGAGGGTCGATTTAATGTTGAAAGTGGAGTGAACAAGATAGAAATCCATATAAAGTTTTTAAATAATCAAAACAAAAATTGTTTTTATTATATTTATTCATTAATCTATTTATTTATATAAAAAGCTGGCCTCAGTTTCTCCTCCCTCTTATCCTCCCAGTCCCTTCCCCCATCCATTCTCCATTTCCACTCCCAATTCACTCCTCTTCCACTTCCGTTTAAGAAAGGGGCAGTTCTCCTATGACGATCAACAAAATATGGCATATCAAGTTTCAGTAAAATTAAGCACCATCCCATGTATTAAGGCTGGTCAAGGTGACCCAGTATGATAAGTAAGTCCCAAAAGCCTGTAAAAGAGTCAGAGACAGCCTTGTTCCTACTTTGTTCCTACTCTTATAAATCCCATAAGAAGAAGAAGCCACACAGCTTCAACATACATGTAGAATATCTAGGTCAGTCCCACACAGCTGCTTATTGTCAGCTCAATCCCTGTGAGCCCCTGTGAGCCCAGGTTAATTGATTCTGTGAGTTTTCTTGTGGTGTCCCTGACCCTTCTGGCTTTAACAACCCATTCTCCCTCTCTTGTGTAGGAGTCCCCCAAACTCTGCCTAATATTTGACTGTGGGTCTGCATCTGTTTGCATCAGTTGCAGGATGACCCCTTTCTGATGACATTTGGGCTAGGCACAAATCTGGTCACAGGAGATGGCCTATTTGGGCTATGTATCCCCTATTGCCTGGAGTCATAGCTAGGGTCATCCTTGTAAATTTCTGGGAAATTCCCTTGTGCCAGATTTTTACCTGGCCCCTGGGAATGCCCCTCCTTTTCAGTAGTCTCTTTCAGTACTGTTCCCTTCCACCCCCACACTCAACCTGATCACTCATATCCCCTTTCCCACTCACCTCCAGTCCTTTCACAAAATCTCTTCTATAGATTTCCTCTTCACAGGGAGATCTGGGTACCCCCCTATGAACCCTTCTTGTTACCTAGTCTCTCTTGACCTGTGAACTTCAGCACAGTCATCCTTTATTTTACTGCTAATATCCCCTTATGAGTGAGTATATACCATGTTTGTCTTTCTTGGTCTGGGTTATCTTACTTGTTGAGGACCAGCCTTGACAAAAATACCTTTTGCCAGGGTAGGGCCATGGGAATTTTAGAAACATAAGTAAAGAATATGGAGACACATAAAAATAATGACAGAAACCATAGAATAATACTGGGAGGGTATCCAGTGAGTACTGAAAATACCCCTGTTTATTTTTCCATTGCTTTTATACCCAATGTAAATGGTGGAGGGGGGGAGAGAAGGTAACAAAAGATTTTACTAAAACATGATACAAAGGACAACTCAAACAGCCAATCGCGTTAACACTCCGAGGCATCAAATCATTAGCATTCTGTTGTCTAGGTAGCAAAGCTGCTCTAGATCACATATCCTGAAGGCTGCCCTTCCCCAGGTGAACTCATATTTAAAAAAGAAGGAGCAAAAGTACATAGAGAAAGACAAGATCTCCTGCGTAAATTGGGAGCATGGGGACCTTGGGAGAGGGTTGTAGAGTAGGGGAGAGGCAGGGAGGGGGGCTGAGGAAACTGTAGAGCTCAATAAAAATCAATAAAAAAAATGTACGTTTATATATCCTAACCTTCTGTCAGGATTAAATGGAGCTGTCTTAATGTCAAAAGAATCAAGAAATCACATCCTGAGTTGGGACATGCAACTAGGCTTGTTGTTCATTTGAGCAACCTCCAGACTCTCGGACCATCAGACAAGGTGAAAATGGGCCCATATTTTGGGCCTCCACACTTACTCAGGATGATTTTTCTAGTTCCGTCCATTTGGCTTCAAACTTCCTTGTGTCCTTGTTTTTTACAGCTGAGTAATACTCCATTGTGTAAATGTACCACATTTTCCACATCCATTTCTTGGTTGAGGAACATCTCGGTTGTGTCTATGTTCTGGCTGCTATAAATAAAGCAGCTATAAACATGGTTGAACAAATGTCTTTGTGGTATGATTGATCATCCTTCAGGTATATACTCAAGGGTGTATAGCTGAGTCTTACAGTAGATTGATTTCCAGGTTTTTTTGTAAAATTACCATATTGACTTCCAAAGTGGCTGTACAAGTTTGCACTCCCACCAGCAGAGGGAGAGTGTTCCCCTTGCTCCATATCCTCTCCAGCGGGAGTTGTCATTAGTGTCTTTGTTCTTTGCTATTCTGACTGGTGTAAGATGGAATCTAAGAGTCATTTTTATTTGCATTTCTCTGATGGGTAGGATATTGAGACAGAATTCTCAACCTGAAGGAAGAGCACTATAGAAAGGAAAGCAAAGGAAATATAGGCTTGTGCGAGAATGCAAAAGGATATTGTGATTCATTAAAACTGCATTAAATGTGTTTGTTTAGTTTAGAATAATACATACTTGTGCCCTGAATAAAATCATCATTTCAATTTATGTATCTATTATCAAAATTGAAATAAATAGTAATCAGAAAATATAAAGTAGTTATCATTGAAAGAATATTTAAAGTAGAAAGATAAGCTACTTGTAGAAATCACACTCATATGAGAACTAAAGTCTTTTTTGTTGATGTTGTTTGTTTATCAAGACAGAGATTCTTGGTATAGCAGCCCTGACTATCCTGGAACCCTCTTTGTGGAGCAAACTTGCCTCTGAGTCACAGAAATCTGCTTGCCTCTGTCTCCTGAGTCCTAAGATAAAAGGTGTGTGCCACCACCAAGTTGAGAACAAAAGTCTTAAATGTCATTGGTTAGTAATGCAGAGAGTCCATAAGCACAGTATATATTAAACATTTCCTGCTACTTTCTATGCTAAAGATTCTATAAGCATGGCATGCAAATATAAAAATGTACTTAAGAAAGATTTTTGTCATTGCAATACAAATTTGCAGGTATCTAAAGGATAACTGCCTATATAACAAAATTTTATATTTAAATGAAACTAAGCATGAAATGTTTTTGCATTAAAGTCCGGGGGAAAACTTTGTGTGTCATGGAGAGATCTATGATGGTCAGTTTTTGTGAAGTTGACACAAACTAGAGGTAACTTCAGCTGAGAAGTTGTCTCCACCATATTGGCCTGTAGACAAGTCTGTGAATCATTTTGTTGTTATTAATAATTGATGTGGGAAGTGCTACTCTAGGCTGGTATTCAGGATTGTTTCCAGTTTTTCTCCATAGTCTTTATTTAATTCTCCACCTCCTCTCTTGGGTTCCTGACTTCCTCAGTGATGGTGTGAGATCTGAGAAGTCTAAAATTTAAAAATAAATAAATAAATAAATAATTTTTTCCTACCCTACTGAAATTATACAGCAACAGAAAAGCAAACGAGGGCAGACACTCTTCATTCTTTTAAATTATGTTATTTTGAACAAGTTTTCTCACTCGCCACAGACTAGCATGCACTATTGATCACCTTGTTTTCACCTGCCAGCGCTTAGATCACAAGCGTGGTCTACCATTCCTATTCCTTTTTCAGCAGATGTTCTGGGTATTTAACTCAGAACTTTTTGCTGGCTCACAAGCACTAAGTTTGTAACTAAGTTATTGTACCAAAGCCCAAAACTTTCTATGATTTTTAAAATAAAACAATAAAATATATAGTCATTTTAAGCTGCTGCTCAAGTTACCTATTTTCTAAAAAATGTTCACTAAAATGAATAAAAACAAAAGGCTATCACAATAAATGAAGTACTATCTAGATATAGCTAGAGCTATCACTTTATAATTTTGTATTTATATTTACTGAGAATTTCATACATTTAGACATATTCTTTCCCATCCCCAACTACTCCAAGATCCTTCTCATCTCATTACTCACCTAACTTTGCATTCTTTCTCTCTCTTTATAAGACAAAAACAGAAACACACACACACACACACACACACACAAACACATACTCACAACACATAATCTGATTTGTGTTAGACAACTACTTCTGAGCATAGGCCTGGCCATAAAGTATGAGTGTTATATCTGCTATCATTCTATTGATGAAAATTGGTTTTCCTTTTTCAAGAATTATCATTTGCAAATAGCTTCCTATAGGGGTGGAACTCTGTGTCTGCCTTCTTATCTCCAGGCTTGCATTCTGTCTGGGATTTCATTTTGCAGATCTTTTGTGTGCTTTCAGAATCTCAGTTTCAAAGTTTTATGTATGACAAAACTTTGGTTTCATCAGTTCCTGTGTATCTAGAAGACCCTGTTTCCTCCTCAGTCTCTTACAATCTTTCTGCGTCTGTTTCACATGCATCCTTGAGCCTTTAAGATGTGGGGGTGATAAAGGCAGGTCATTTAGGACTGAGTGCTCCAAAGTATCCCTCTCTGCACATTTTCCACATGTTGCTCTCTATATTGGTTATTGTCTATTACAGGAAAATTAGGCTTGAGTGATGTGCTGATCTATATATATAATAATATGTTATTAGGAATCACTTTATTTCTGTGCCCCTTTAGCAGAATACTAGTAGATTTTCCCTAGGTCAATGGTCCTTTTTAAATGGAGAAAGCATGCATATGGTCATTCATGTTATACATCTCAAACTATTGGGATAATACCCTCCTTTTAACAAAACTGAAATTCTAGAAGGCAGACTTGATCTGATATCTAAGGTTGTGTTTTACAACAAGATAATTTTATAACTTATAAAGTCATCAATTGAAGCTACTTTGAATTTAGAACTTTATTCAATTAAAGTTTACTTCATTTCTAAGGAACATAGTAGTAATTTCTTATGTGTCAGGAACATGCTGTTAGACCTCCAATGGATCCCTAAAGCTACAGTTACTACCAAAAGTATTATGTATGCACATATATATAAAACCAAAATTTTATATATTGTATATGATTTTTCTTTGTAAGTTAGATTTAATGAGAAAATAATAAAATAGTACAATGAAAGTAAAGATCATAATTAAAGTTATGTGACTATTGTCTCTCATACTGTGTTCATCACCCTTCTTAGATTAAATTGGTGAAGTAAAATATGCAATGCTTATGTAATTATATGAAATTGAAAAAAGGTAACTATATAGTCACTGTTTTGAACTTTAACATAGGAGTTACTTAAACACAAGCATAAAAATCGATCTTAAAATCAGGAAGGTTATCAAGTACCCATGAGGAGGTAGCATACACAATATGAATCCAAAGAGATAATTATCCATGGATGGAAAGAGTAATTTAATTCTTTATAATTACACTTCAAGCAATGCAAAATTTAAAATTTGAATTATTCCTAGAAAATCTCATTTAATATAAGGGGTATGGTCACCTGTGGAAAATGAAAACTACAAAGAATGAATTAATGGATATGTTAGGACCATCATATTTAAGATAAATGAGAACAAAAACATGGTATTATTTCTATGAGGTTAAATACCAACAAATTGCCTGAAGGAAGAATTAAAATTAATTAATTCTATGAAAAAAAAATCCAAGATTCTAAAAATCAAAATACCTTTGTCCAAAATCTAAGTTCAAAAGTATACAATGTTTGTCTAAGATTTCTTGTCATGATGCCAACAGAGCAAAGGCCATAGATACACTGGAAGAAAAAAATGCTGAAGCAAGATAAAGATAGATGGTACTCTTTGCTGAAAACTAGTTACACGTATTGGAGTACACTCAGTTTTATTTTGAAGAAACATGCTACAATTACATTGTAAGGTATTACTGACTATTTAAGTACAAGAAATGGGTTTCATAAGTCCTTTAAAAACTTAGCTGAGACAAGCATTCAAGTGCAAGTAAACATATTGAGGAACATACTCAAAGAGAGTTAGAATGAGAGACAAGAACTACAGAAGAAATTAAATAGAGAAAACCAATAAAAAATATATTGTTCACTGTCATGGGAACCTGGTCACTATATCCTTTGAAACTTATCTGAGAGCGTCGGGAAGTGTGCCTCCCAACCTTCTGTCCACTGGAAGAAAATGGAAATGTTTTCTGATCAGCTTCTGTGTCCCACATTTCTAGTTTGCTCTTGGGTGAATTTAACATCAGTTTCACAGGTTGTCAACTGTGTACTAGTAGAGAAAGTCTAGACCTAGTCATTTGAAGACATTCAGTTCAGATCTGATGCTGTAACAAGGTGCCTCATGAGTATGTATGAAGGTTTTGGGAAGCTGGACAGAACAGGTTGAGTAGTAGCATCAGAATTGCAAAGAAGAGTCAGAGGATATACAACTGTGCGTTGTCAACTCACTTTAGGTTACATAGAGGACATAGAAGACTTTCTCCTATGTTGTAGCTTAAATATGAGTATCTCCTATAGGTTGATGCTTGAAACCCTGGTCGCCAGTTGGTGGCACTGTTTGGGGGAAGGTATGAGCATTTTAGACATTCTGCTTAACTGTCAGAGGTAGTCCTTCAAAGATTATAGGTCAGTTCTGCCTCCTCTAGTCCTGGTGGCTGTGCTTTCTATATGCTACTTCACTGAGACTAGCCACCATGCCATCCCTCTGCCATGGACAAACAGCTCCAGTCACCATACCTTCTCCACAATGAATTGTAGTAAGCAAAAACAAGCCTCTCCTCGAGTTGCCAGATACTTGCTTACTGTGATGAGAAAAGTAACCAATATATCACAAAAAGCAAATAACTTTTCAATTCTTAAAACTGACAGAAGAATTTCCAGGTACATAATCAGCATCCTGTACCTAAGGTGAAAACAAGAGAGAGGGAACATGGGGGCAAAGTGTAGAACAGATCAAGTGATAGTGGGATTTCAGCATTGACGTTTTGCGAGATCATTGACAGAATTTAATGTTATAACCTTCAACCAACAAAACACAATGTCAAGAAACTTTGTTAAAGCTTACTTTAGCCTGCTTGTTACACATGCTAATTTATTAAATAGCATTACATTTTCATTGAAACTCTCTTGCATGCTGTTAGTTCTAATCAGCATATTTGATATTGAGTAGTCAACGTCAAATTCATTTCTGAGCAACTCAGCAGCTTGAAGCAAAGTAATAACCAGCACCTACCAAGAGGAAAAATTAAATGTATAAAAAGAAAAGCAAAACAAAATAGCAGTCCCAAGTGCCTCCATTTCATAATTAATCCAAACAAAAACATGTTTAATCTGCTCTCAACTGTAAATAACACTAACAACATATTCATAGCTCACAAATGAAATTTGAGAATAATTTCACAACAAACTAAGATTAAAACAAATTTACCATGAAATGTCTCATATTTCAAAAAAGAATAATTTTCTCTAAGTTTAAGAAATAGAAAGTCAGAAATTTTCATTTACAGTGGGATGCATGTAATCAGCTTTCCATGCAAAATTTTATCAACCTTTATTATATTTTATGGTATCTTTTAAAGATTGAAAGGAATTCTAATCAAGCATGTGTTTCCATTCTTCTTTAGTTAAAAGATAACCACTATATATACTTATTAACTTGAGATAGTTATGAGATAATTTATTAATATTTCAATTATTACCATAATTTGTAGTTGAGGGTTCCACAACCAAAACCTTCTTTCAAATGAAAGTAACCAATAGACAAAGATTCTTGGTTCTCCTACTCTTACGGGTTACTCTGACTAGAAGCAAATTAAACCTGCACAGCAGTAGATGATCAACACAAAACAAACTCAGTGATATTTTTGAAAGTTTTTTTATATGGTTGGTTAATATGGGGTTTTTTGGTTTTATTTTTTCTTCTATTTTTAGCCTTACATTATGGCTTCTGATTTTGATTTATGGATTCTCTGTGTGTGTGTGTGTGTGTGTGTGTATGTGTGTGTGTGTGTGTATCAGCATTTGTATATGTTTCTTGTGCTTTTTCTTTGTCGAAGTTTTCTGTTTGTTTTTATTATTGTTATTATCATTATTAATCTGTGGGTGTCTAGCTGTTTTTTTTTAATGTTAGAAAGAAAGAAAGGGTGCAGATTTTGGTGGGCCAGTGAGGAGATGGGGAAGATTTTGCTATGGGAACTCCTTCAGCCATTAGCCTTTAGGATACCAGGCCACTCTGGTATCTTGGACTATAAATGCAGACAAAAAGCATGCTTGGCCCTTTTGGCTGCTGGATTCAGTTCCAGTTCCCAGAGCATGCAGAGGACTGTGGATCAGTACTCTTCCTGTGAGTTTATTCCCAGATAAATAAATCTTTGTTGTACTCCATTCTGGACTATTGTGGAACTCCTTTGTACACCAACAGGATTTGGGTGGGGTCGGGGAAAAAGAAACCATAATCAGAATATATCATATGAAAAATATTTTCAATAATTAAGAACTAGAATTTGTAATAATTAAAGAAATACTCATCAAGGGTAAAATTTGTCCCTGGTTCGTCACTCTCTGCTTAGTGTTTTATACACATCTTAGACTTTATAACTGTCTATCTAATATACTACTTTACCACAGCATGAAGAAATGACTTTAAGTAAGTTAAGAGGTTATTGTAATGGAGTACAAAGATTTACAAAATTTTAGCTCTTCTTACACTGAGGGAGGAACTTCATCTTCTTCCCCCCAAATCTAGGCTGGTGTGTGATGGTTTTAACCAACAGTAAGGAGAAGGAATTCAAGACTACACTTTAAAATGACTTCCTGTGAATGAGAACTCATTCCACATAGAGACAAGTTGATGATACTAAGTCCCTTACTGTCAATAACAGAATGGCTGAGACATTAGTGTTGAAGATTGGCTCAACTACCCCTACCACACACCAGACGTATGACTGAAACCACTTTATTATCACAGAGGAAACTATTCTCCAGGTAAATGTTACCAAGTGGCCCTAGAAAATGTTAGGTGATTCAGAAGAATAGTCTAGCAGAGACCTGCTTGAACTCATATCCCATGAATTCATGAAATGAAATTAAAGTTGTGAGACCTCGCATGTTAAAACAGACATTGGACAATTGATTGGCAGAATGGTCACCTAGCCCTTCTTGTGACACATTTGCTCTACTCAGCATCGATTGGAGAGTAATTCTTACCATTATCACTGGTATGATTTACATTTCTGTGTGTGTGCGTGTGTGTGCATGTGTGTGTGTGTGCACGTGCACGCATGTGTGTCTATCTGTCTATATGCATGTCAGTCTGGTAATCACATGTAGAGGTCAAAGGACAGTTTCCAGAAGTGAGTTCTCTCCTTCACCATGGGATCCCTTGGAGATAACACTCAGGTCTTCAGGCTTGCACCACACATGCTTTAACTGCTGAGCCATCTCTGACACAATTACTGCTATTATTAATGCTAACTACTGGAGTCCACTCTTACGTATTTTCTCCTCTGCCTCCTGATCAGATCCAAAATACACATATGTATCATCTTTTCTAACATGAAAGGCTTACACTGGAGAAATCTCTAAACAACCTTGACAGTTACCTATGCTCACCTTGAACATTCAAATGATCACGAACTCTGACTTGTAAAATAGACCCAGTGCTAATTGTTGAAATGGATTGATGAGGGTAAAAGATTTTCAAAGGACAAGTGACTATGGAACACTCCATTTCAGGATTCCGTAGTCAGTAATGATCTGCTATTGATCTGAGTCCACTGCCTTTGGTTCAAATTTGAACTGTGACCACTAGTTCAAAATCTTGAAAAGATTCTGTTCACTCAGTTCATCCATCTTTATGAAGAGCTCTTTCACCCGGTTTTCACATCTCAGTATCCTAGTATGAGTTCCCATAAAGTGACCAGTCCTAGTGGGCCAACACACAGAAGATCACTGTGTGTTGGTATATGAGAGGAGATAATCTTTGAAGAGGACGTATAAAGAAAACTACATTTGAAAAGTAACCAATGTATTATATATATCAAATTTAGGACATTAAGTGGTGTGAAGGTCTACCAATTATACATATTCTATAATGTCCCCACTCATAATAATCACTAACAGCATGTAGAAACTACATATATTATCTCAATAGATGGCATGTAATAAAAAGAATTGTTACATGAGAAATAGAAAACTAAAAAGGCTAAAGAGGACATCGCCGTATCCCAGAGGTAGCTACTACAGCTTCTACTCTAAGGCTGGACACTCAAGGAAGACAGTGGAATTACTAAACTTAGTTTATGTGAGAAAATCTGGAACTTGGATATCTGAGAAAAGAATAAGGTTTTAAGAGTGAAAAATAGCAGATTATGGAACAAACACATTCCTTGCCCAGGAGGTACTTTGATCATTTCAACATTAATAAATCAAAATTAAGAAGACTTAGAGAAAACATAGCTAACATGCCTGAGAAGCTTTCCATTACTGTAACAAAATATCTGAACCTACGAATTGTCTAAAGAACTGAGATTATTTTTTAAGCCCTGCATATTGGAGACTGCATGCGCAGATCAGACAACTCCCTTATGGGGACATCTGACAGTAACTAACAGTGGTTACCCGATCATGGCTGGAATCCTCATGGAAGCCAGAGGTCTGCCTGGCAAACAAAAAGAATAAGAAAGACCAATGCCAGAGAGAGAGAGAGACAGAGAGACACAGAGACACAGAGAGAGAGAGAATGAGAATGTGTGCATGAACAAATAAATATATAAATATAACCTGCTGGGTGCAATTAGCGCTGCTCATATGTGTAGTAATGAGGGGCTCGGGCTGCGTTCCCGGCGCCGGGCCCGTTGTGCCATCCGGCTCCCAGTGTGTACCCGAAATAATTACACAGAAACTGTATTCATTTAAATACTGCCTGGCCCATTATCTGCAGCCCCTTATTGGCTAACTCTCACATATTATTTTAGCCCATCTCCATTAATGTGTATCGCCACTTGAGTTGTGGCTTACCGGCATGAGTCTAACCAGTGTCCATCTTGTGCTGGAGAAGCATGGCATCTGTTCCACTGCCTTCTCTCTCACAACATTCCCTTCTATCTACTCCGCCCACCTAAGGGCTGCCCTATCAAAAGGCCATGGCAGTTTTCTTTATTTAACCAATGAGGGCAATAACACAAATAGAAGACCCTCCTACACCATTTCCCCTTTTTCTGTTTAA